>JACXGM010008532.1:0-28793 GCA_016801145.1 Umbra pygmaea | reverse complement strand
AAGAGGAAGTTGAGAGACGCAAGACCCAACACTCTGGATGAGCTTAAGGCCACTATCGAAGCATCCTGGGCCTCCATCACACCTCAGCAGTGCCACAGGCTGATTGCCTCCATGCCACGCCGCATTGAAGCAGTCATTTCTGCAAAAGGATTCCCGACCAAGTATTGAGTGCATAACTGAACATAATTATTTGAAGGTTTACTTTTTTTGTATTACAAACACTTCTTTTATTGGTCAGATGAAATATGCTAATTCTTTTTCATGAGCTGTGTGCCAAAATCATCAGTATTAAAACAATAAATGACCTGAAATATTTCAGTTGGTGTGCAAAGAATCTAAAATATATGAAAGTTTAATTTTTATCATTACATTATGGAAAATAATGAACTTTATCACAATATGCAATTTCTTTTAAAAGGACCTGTATATATTTTATTTTGATTCATAATTACGATTTATATATATATATAAATCGTAATTATAAATCAAAATTAAACTTAATGTGAGGTCCGCCTTGTTTGTTTGTTTGTTTGTTTTTATTTTTAAAAGGGACAGTGCACATTTATTAACATGAGCACATAGTCCAACATGTAAATGTGCCAGATTTAGCCATGCATGCTAATTTTCATCTGCAGTCCCTAGCAGGTTGATGGTTTAAAACAATTAATAATCTAAAACAATACAAACACAGGACATACACACATAAGCATCAGACATAACATATACAGTATATACACATTAAAAACAACAATGACATGGAAGCACCAAGCACATAAACACATACAGAGACACTACTATATCGGCAACGACAAGCACATCACTTCAGTTTTGAATCAACCAATCAAATGACTTCTGCCTCCAAGGCAGATCTGCCTGGAGAACACTTTTCAATAACTAAAAGTCCTATCAGCTAAATATACCTTCAATCAATACACACCTGTCTGGTCTCCCTCTCTCCTTTCAACCACCTGCATACCGTGACAGATAGGTAAACAAATGTGTGTGTCTATTGGTGAAGTCGTACCCGGCAGTGTATCACCAGAATGTGTTGTGTGTGTGACTGCAGCCAGTTTTCCATGGTCTTGCACACACCACAAATCTGTTCCAGGGATGGAGCCAGCCCGTCCAGCCAGCCCGTATCCAACACCTGAGACAAACACATTCACATTGAGCAGTCACCTTGCTTGACAGATTTCCCCAGGCTTTAGCTCAGCTACTATATTCATTTTACCTTGTGGGTCAACTGGGTCAGGCTGTCATTCTTCTCTGAGAGGTTGATCACCTGGAAAATGAAAAGATACAATGAAGACAGTTCTTTCTGTAAAGATAAAGGTAAGCACAAGATCCTTGGTCATCAGGGACATGCTGGACTTGATGCTCTCTAGCGACTCCTTCAGGTGGCTAGGTTGGCTGTCAAGCTAACTGCGATCAGGAAGAGAGTGAGAATTCCCTAACACATGTTGACGCACATGACGTCTTCATTAGACAAGCAGTATGGACAACAACAGAATGGCTTGGCACCGATATTTATAAGGAAAAGCATCAACTCTGCTAATTTTATTGAGTAGTATTCAATTCAAGTACATGTAGTAGTACTAAACATCCCCTCAACAGTATGTAGTTGTAGTACTAAACAGCCTCTCAACACCTTGTAGAAGTTCTAAATAACCTCTCATCGACATGTAGTTGTAGTAATAAACAACTGCTTGTCACCATGCAGTTGTAGTACTAAACAACCTCTTCTCCCCATGTAGTTGTAGTAATAAACAACCTCTCATCACCATGTAGTTGTAGTACTAAACAACCCCATATCACCATGTAGTTACCATGTAGTTGTGTCCATGTTTGGACTTGAGCATCTGGGTGATTTCCTGCAGGTTTTGTATGTAGATCTGGTCTGGGCATGTCTGGGGAAATGACACAGTAATGATGCGCTCTGTGATGTAGTCCAGGTCAAGACTGGATTCTGCTTCCATGGCTGGAATCAGAGACAGAGAGAGAGGAGGGGGGGGGGTGGAGCGAGGAAGGGGTTGAAGGAAAAACAAATAGAATGACATACAGAAAGAAAAAGTAATAGAATCAGATTGAGACAGAACATGTAAGAAACATTTAAAAGAATTCTCATTTGAGGAGCTAAATGCGTCTGTCAGTTCAGCTTTATACACATCAAAGGTTCTCAGCACAGATGATTTGAGGTTTGAAACATTACTGTATGTCCTCAGAAACAGGGCCAGTAGGGAGTCGTTTCTTCCCTACACAGACATGTTAGAGTTCAGGTCCAGTCAATTTTCACTCGTTAGATGTACTGGACACAGAAGATACTGTGCATTCAATGAAATGCTTAGAATGGTAATAAAGTACATAAATGCAAAAAGGTACGACTGCAATACCAATGAAGATATTAATATGAATAAACTAAAGATTATAAAGTTGTAAAACATTATTTGCAGTATTTGCATTTTCTATTGGTGGAGAAGAACAGATGTAGAAATTGTGCAATAGTAAATGGTCCTCAAACATTTTCTGGGGATGTCAGATATTTCATTTATTTCGTAGCCCTGAACTAGCTCAGCTGAATAAAGCAGCCAAGGGTTTCATAATTACATCACAAGTTGATAGGGATTAGCCAGCAGCATAGCACCCTGTATGCAATGACGGTTTGCTTCTAAAGCTAAGCAAGGTCGTGCCTGTTTGCTCCATAGATGGGAGACAAATGCTGCTGCAAGTGGTGTTGGAGGGCCAGTAGGGGGCACTTTTCCCTGTGGTCTTACAATCATTCTGAATCTCTATTGGTCTATTCTTTTGTATACTGTCATTGGGTCTATTGTACAGAAATCACAGAAATGTAAGAAATAAAACCTTTAAGGTGCATGATATGAGCAGAAGGTGAACAGGGTATCTACAGTATATGAACAGTATATCTACAGTATATGAACAGTATAATGTATATAATATACAGTAATGTAAAACAGTTTTTAACTTTTAGGGTGCAGGATATGAGTAGAATACGAACAGTATAACTACAGTATCTGTACAGTTGTGCTGTGTGTGTGGGGGGGGGGGGTCAGAGTCAGTTTGGTTTCTGGGGCATGTTCATGAGGTCTACTGCTGTAGGGAAGAAACTGTTCTTGTGGTGAGAAGTCCTGAAGTCCACTACCCTCTCCACTGTCTTTAGGGCACTGAGCTCCAGGTTGTTCTGGCTGCACCACGACACCAGATGGTCAATCTGCCACCTGTAGTCAGACTTGTCTCCATTAGAAATTAATCAGATGAGGGTGGTGTCATCTGCAAACTTTAGGAGCTTGACCGAGTTGTGACTGGATGTGCTGCTGTTGGTGTACAGGAGTAGGGGTGATAGAATGCAGCCTTGAAGGGAACCGGTGCTGATGGTCAGGGGCTCAGAGAAGTGTTTCCCCAGCCTTACGTGCTGCCTCCTGTTGGACAGGAAGTCTGTGTGCCAACTACATGTTGATTCAGACTCTCCTAGTTGGGAGAACTTGTCCTGGAGCAGGGCTGGGATGATGGTGTTGCAAAGCTGAAGTTTACAAACACGATTCTGGTGTAGGATCCAGAAAAAGAGCCATATTGACTGCGTCGTCCACAGACCTGTTGGCTCTGTAGGCAAACTACAGCGGGTTAAGGTTTGTGTCAGTGAGGGATTGAGGGGAGACAGCACAATGCGCTCAAAGGACTTCATAACAACAGAGGTCAGGTCGACTGGGCTGTAGTCAATAAGTCTGTTGATCTTTGTCTTTTTGGGGCCCGGGAAGATAACAGTCCCTCACCAACTCTTTCCGTCTCGAATTCTCTACTTCACTAATTCAATCATGCAAGCACACACATGCACAGACGCACACACACACACGTTTGTCTTTCTAGACTTGGAGTCTACATTATCCAGCCAATCTACATTCCCCAACCCCTATTCTTAACTTCAATGACCTAATTCCAATTCTAACAATGTGGCCATTTGCATGTTTGTAACTATACACACAATCCCCTTTTCAAAAACAATCAGGACTGATTTTTCAGGTTGTACTCCTTTAATGGGGAATCTAGTCCTCACATTTAGACAGACTAGAATCACACACAGGAGTGTCCAGAACACCAAATATGACAGCATTAACTTTGTAGACTGTCATGAAGAACAGCCTACAGACAGGCAGGCAGGCAGGCAGGCAGGCAGGCAGACAGACAGACAGACAGACAGACAGACAGACAGACAGACAGACAGACAGACAGACAGACAGACAGACAGACAGACAGACAGACAGACAGACAGACAGACAGACAGACTTACAAAGTGCCAAAACATGAATGAAGTCACCCAGGCACTCCTGTACCTACTCACTGAATTTGAGTCACACACTGCTGTCCATGTTAATTCCTCCTCAGCAGATCTAGCAATGCCTTGACGTCTGAAAACAGTTCAACTGACTTGTGAGCATGTGAACATGTTTTTCTAGACAATTACTTCATACTGTACACATACCAATACAAAGAATGAGCCTAAAATTGACATGGTTTGTAGTTAGCGAGGTGGCATGAACAACATCTATTTAAAAGGACGCATTTGACCACAGCAGCAGAAACGGTTAAATCTGCCAGACAAAAGCCTGTACAGATACGCTCAGACACCTCCAAAATGCCTACACCGTGAAAGCTGGAAACAGCAAGTTTAAACATTAAAGGCGTACGCAACACAAACAGTTTGTTTTTACTTTCCCTCTTGCTCTCTCTCTCTGATGTAAAACAGTTACTACAGTTAATAGAAATGCCTCTCTACAAACAACATATGCATCTGCATCCTGCGCAAGACTGGCTAAACGACTGACTGACATACTGACTGGCTCCCTGGGTGTCCTTGCACTTAGACCTTGTCACTGAACCCTGACTAGCAGTTAACATGTTGGGACAGTTACTGAAGTTTGGTGGTTTGAATTTTCAACACAAGTAATAACTGACTCCCATGCATGACCCCAGTCTGAGGTTGTCAACAGGGGCGTGGCCAAATGCAAAAATACACTTACATAACACTAGATGTACGTGTCTGAGAGGAACAGGGCAAATATGAGCAGCCTGTATTTGTGTGTGTTTAGCCAACAAAAACCTCAATTCCACAATCACTCAGACTACCCTAGAATAGTGATGCTGTTGTTTTTTTTCCTGTGATGATGACATTAGTCTGGATCACTGTACCAAGTAATTATGTCAATCATACAGGCAAATGCCTGAATGTTATTACAGTCAAGCGTTATGTTTTGTCTGTTCATGCAACATTTTTAGAGCAGTATGGCCTAGATGTATCTTTGGTCTTCATGGAAGAGATAAAGTGGGTCAGAGATTACACACAAATCTCAAACCAAACTAGCAATGTCTAATTATATGTTCTTTACCTCACGCAAGGAAAACAACGTAAATGGAAGATCAGTTGTCTTTTGTGTGTTTAATGGAAAGTATAAGTTGGTGCTGAGCCTCTATCCCATAGCTTGTATCTTCGCATGGTAATGCAAACCCAGTCAATCCAGTATTTACTTAAAGATTCATAATCAATGGGCAGGATACCACCACACTGAATACACATAATACTATTTTGAGTTTTGAGTTATTTTTGTATAATGAAAGTGCAGTACACATTTAATAATTTAATATTACCAATATTGTTAGGTAAAATAATGTATTCATGATGATGAGTCCCAATAACGTATAAACATTTATTTCTAATTAATGTAAAAATTAAGAATTATTACCTGTCAGTTGTAGAAATGCTCAATTAAAATGCCAGCCTTGTTTGAATCTCCTATGCTCTGTCTTTCCAGATCTTTTATCCCTCATCTGCACACAGAGCAAAGAAAAACTGTTTCTGCCATGTTTGAATCCCTGTCCATTAACTCTCCATCTACAAACGTTGGCTCAATTCCAGCTGAGTTACACCTATGAAAGTGGATTCTCATGGGGAGTTGGAACAGGACTCCTCAACCCCCAGCTTAGCATGTTAGCGAGAGAAAGCAGTTTTGCGAGGCCACACACACAGTAGGCGCAGGCAGCTTTAAATGACTTCCACCTCACTGAAGCAGTGTGATTCAAGTAGAGGGAGAGAGGTTAGTGTGGAAAGCATTCATGCACACACACACAAAGGAAAGCAGAGGCTTTACCTGGGAATGTGCTCGCCTCAACTTTAAAACCTAGAAAATAATATCCACTATGCTTCTTGGAGTCTACAGTGTGTGAGGGAAAGAGTTAGGGTGGTGCATGGGTGGAACCTATGATGAGAGGGAGATTTACTGTAGTTGGTTGAAATTGTACTTTGACCCTTTCTAGTGGTGACATAGACTACTTGTTGTGCTGATTTAGTGTGTGTGTGTGCGTGCGTGTGTGTGTGTGCTTGTGTGTGTGATGGATTTTATTATTTTCTTCTTCAGCCCCATTGTCACTTTCTCCCAGACCTACATATCTACCTCAATCAATTTTTTACCAAAGCACAATCTCCTTACAGCGTTCCAAGCATAGAATTAAATGCTACAAAACAACAAGGCTACACTCTTTTTAAAGCTGGGATGCATCATTTTAACAATAAATAATTTTATAATAAAAATGCAAAGCCTGAGCATCCAATTTCATTTTAACCATATTTTGAGGCTAGACACCACAGTATCAGATGGCTTAGTGGTTAGGGATTCAGACTTGTAGTCAGAAAGTTGCTGGTTCAATTTCTGACTGTTCCAAGTATCCTTGACCAAGGCACTTTGCCCTAAGCTGCCACAGGGGATTGTTGCAATAAGTCACTGTAAACAGTACATCAAGCTTTATATTTTTTCTGGAGGATTACTATATATAGTTGGAATAAGCTCATGAGCACTTTACTAATTAACTATTAAATAATTCCTCAGTTTAATGTACAAGTACAGAAAGACTTACATACACTAGCCAAAGTCGCAATATGTGTACTCCCCTACTAAAATCGTCTGGGTTTTCTTTCAGGGATTGGGCTAGGCCCCTTGAGTGAAGGGTCACCTTAATGCTACAGGATACAAAGATATTCTATAAAGTTTGTGTCAAAAAAATTTGTAGAAAGCCCTTTCCTGGACCAACTCCAGATTGGGCACTGACTGGAGAACCTAAACCACATGGTTTTTTGATGGGGAAACCAGAGCACCTGGATGAAACCCACGCAGACACAGGGAGAACATGCAAACTCCACACAGAAAGGCCCCGGATGACCGGGGTTCAAACCCAGAACCTTTTTGCTGTGAGGCCACAGTGCTATCCACTAGGCTACCATGCCTGCCCGAAGGTCCAATATGTGCTCATTAAGGCTAATTTCTAATTAGCCAATAGCAGCAAGTCAATTTTTAATTTAATTTAACCTTTATTTAACCAGGAAAAGTTGACTAAGAACAATTTCTTATTTACAGCAATGACCTGGGAGCAATTAGGGTAAAGTGTCTTGCCCAAGGACACAACAACACTTGGCTCAGTCGGGAATCGAACTGGCAACCTTCTGACTACAAGTATGACTCCCTACCCACTGAGCCATCTGCGCATATGCTGAAGTTCACACCAAGTATCCAAATTGGAAAGAAAGTTGATTTAAGTACCTTAAAATATGACATGGTTTTGGGGGCTCACATGCCATGGGTTCGAGCCTGACCATAGGTTCTCTGACTTTCCCCGGCCTCCTGCTCGAGGCAATGCAAACTTGGCATAGCGCTGCCCAGGTGTTAGGTTTGATAAATCAGATTATCTATACTGCATGATACAACTAAAGGCTTCCGTGTTGGATGAACAGTGTGAAAAGAATTGTCGGCTCGGGCAACATGTGGTTGGATGAACCATGTGCGTCCCCCTTGTCATCCCACAGATCTGTACAAGGAGTTGCAGAGCTGCTGACAAGGCAGGATTAGAGAGGAAATTGTGAAGGGGGAAAATCGGGAAAAATAACCCCAAAACATTGTTTGAGTATTTCAGAAAGTGCTGATCTACTGGGATTTTCCCGCACATCTCTAGGGTTTACAGAAAATGGTCTGAAAAAATAACATTTCCAGTGAGCAGCATTTCTCTGGATGAAAATGCCCTGTTAATGTCAGTGGTCAGAGAAGAAAGGCCTGACTGCTTTGAGCTGATAGAAAGGCAACAGTAACACAATAAACACTTGTTTGAAGCAAAGGATTACAGAAGAGCACCTCTGAATGCATAACATGTGAAACCTTGTAGCAGATGGGCTACAGTAGCAAAACAACACATCGGGTGCCACTCCTGTCAGCTAGGAACCATAAAGTGAAGCTAGAATTTGTATCGGCCTACCACAATTCTACAATAGAAGATTGCAAAAATGTTGCCTGGTCTAATGAATCTTGATTTCTGCTGCGGCACTCAGGTGGTAGGGTCAGAATTTTTGCATAAACAACATGAAAGTATGGATCTATATACTGCCATGTATCAACGATTCAGGCTTGTGGTGGTGGTGTAATGGTGTGGGGGATATTTTCTTGGCAGACTTTGGTTTAAATGCCTGAGTATTGTTGCTGAACATGTCCATCCATTTATGACCACAGTGTACCTATCTTCTAATGGCTACTTCCAGCAGGATAATGCACCATGTCACAAAGCACACATAATTTCAAACTGGTTTCTAGAAATTGACAATGAGGTCACTCTACTGAAATGGCCTCCACAGTCACCAAATCTCAATCAAAACAAGCATTTTGGTATGTGGTGGAACAGGAGATTTGCTTAATGGATGTGCAGCTGACAAATCTGCAGCAAATGCATGATGCAATAAGGTCAATATAAACAAAATTCCCTTAGGAATGTTTCCAGCACCTTGTTGAATCTATGCCATGAAGAATGAAGGCAATTCTGAAGGCATCCCAGTACCAGCATGGTGTATAGATAGATAGATCTTATTGTTTACATTTTTATTATTTATTGTTTTTACTATAATAACTGCATTGCTGGCCCTTGGCACAAGATTTTTACTGTACATGCACTATACATTACAGCTGGGCCTCCTGTACATGTGACAAATATTCAAAACCTGAAACTTGGTGTGCCCATAGGCTGTAATGCGACTTTTATCCACTAGATAGTGATAAATGGCTGTTGCTAGACTCGGTAGCTACAAATTCAGGAAATGTAGAAATGTACAAAATGTACACAGTACTTTTATTGAATGTAAAAAGACAAAGTGAGTTATTGTTTGTTTGTTTTTGTCTATTGTTGATGTTGAAGCCAAAGAGAAATGTCCACACTGAGTGGACAATAACGTTTTAAAATATTGTTTTCTTTTCTATTTTATTTTGTGTGGGGTTTGTGTAGACATGAGGAATAAGCAGAAATATAACAACAAAAACAGCAAGTACAACAAATCTTTCGCAGTATTTAATGAGCAATAAACAAGATTTTGTTCAATCTCCAGAACAATATGCAACCATCTATGTATGCAACATAACGATAACAACCTGACCTATGTTAATATTAATAACTATATAATGCATACAAGTATTTATAATTCTCAAACAGAGAACCTATTTTAATGTTAATATTAATAAATATATAATGGATACAAGTATTTATAATTCTCAAACAGAGAACCTATTTTAAATACCGAAAACTACATTTCCCATCAATGCATAGCGAATAGGGACTCTCATAAATATTCAGTGTTCGGGGGTGTATGCATGTCGACAAATCCACCAGCTTCATCAAATAATTCACATATCAAATGAGCTCAGCCAACCCCACCCTACCCTGTCGTTCCCTTCGCCTAGGCGGGGTAGTTTCATTCGGCACCACACATCCTCCGTAATGGCGGTATCGATAGAAACACAGGGGCAGTGACCCGCGATTTTACGAGACACCAACGGAAAACAGACTGCACTCTCTGGCAAGCTAGACAACGTTACCCTTCCCTGGCCAGCTGGCACACGCAGTTGGAAGAATGTAACGCATACTGAACTTTGTGAATAGCTCCTACTAGAACTAGCGCGCTGTATCTGGAGGAGTTCCCTGCTGGTGTTAGCTTACTGGCTAGCCGCTGTAGCTAGCTGGTTCACTGACCTGCGGTAGATGGACAGTGCGCGGTTGTTGGCTGTGGAGGGGGACCAGCTGGAGTCGAATGTAAATGTGGATGACCTCTCAACATCTAACGGAATACCAGAATCTGAAAATGGACATATAACTACCAGCAGGTTTTTAAAGCCCAGTGGTGCTGCACTCTTCCCAGCTGGAAAAAGAAGTGCGACGGGGAAAGATGATGATGTTGGTAGCAGGGGAGGGGAGACCAAACTCTTGGGTAAGGGACCGGCTACCACCTCCCTACTTCACATAGCGATTCGGAATGAGATTTACCAAAACCAGGCTGCTAATATCGCCTGTTGTACGGCTAATCTTAATATGTCCACCGGTAAAACTGCCAACATCTACAGCCTGGTATCGGTAAGCAGCAGTAGCAGCAGCGTCAACTCGCTGCTGACCAGGAGACGGCGGCACAAAAGGAACCTCTCCGCTGCAGCTTCAACACCCTCAAGTCCACCAGCAGTCGGGAGAGTAAGTCCCACATTGTCCTCCTCTTCTGTCAATAACACACTTAGTCTGGATAGAAAGTCACTGCTCCGCCAGAAGCAGGCGAAGCAGCTCCAGCCCAACGACAAGGCTTGGGTACGAGCTGACCTCCAGCGGGGTTGTATCCACGTCCATGACCGACTCACGCCCTCTTATCCCCGAGCAGTGCTCTGCACGGTGGACACTACCGCTGGAGAAATAGCCTCTCGCTTGGAACAGCTTGGAAGTAAATGTGGAGGAATATTGAGAATGACTCGCAAAGCAACTGCTTATGTTGACCTGAATGGTAACTGCAACGGTGTACATGGTCATATTGACAATCAAGTTGGTGTAAACGAAAGTAACAACGTGAATACCTCCTTCCAGGCTTCTGTGACTTCATACCCACGGTCAGATGAGAACCGACCAGTTTCACCAATTGAGCACAGCAATAACAACCATGCTCAATATTGCCTGGACTCAAATATCTTACTTTCTGAATACAAGATACCAAGCACCTCTTCCTCAGAGGTATATCTAAATGATAGTGAGGGTGCGGATATGGGTCAGAGTGGGGCCGACAGTTCTGGACTCTACTCTGGCTCAGAAATTGAGAGTAGCACCTTTGATGATTTAAGCCCCTGTGGCGCACGGCTCAACCAGCACCGTGACTCCCTCACCGATGCAGCGGCCCTGGTGACGGACTACTCTGTCTGCAGCACTCATTTTTGCAGAGAACCGGACCCGTTCGAAAGTTCCTCAGATGAGGTGGAGCTCGACCCTTCCCCGACACAAACGCCCAGAATCCCGGTTGTCACTCAACAGCAGGCAGTAAAGGGAGAGTCGGCGGTCATCTTAAGTGATGCCTGCAACACTCCCGACAACCATCTGTTGAATTCCAAAGCACCGAGAGATTGCAACGCTGCCGATGAAGATGGGGAAACAAGATGCTCTAGAGGAAAGCACCACAGCCTGAAGAAGCCCCCGTCAAGCTGCCGCAGGGATGGCAATAACTCACTAGCTAGGCCTCTGATGGGCACAGCAGCTGCACAGCGTGACCTGGTGCACCCAGTTGTCCCTGGAGAGCAGAGAGAGGGACTAGGCCAGAAGAATGTGTCTCCGGCCCTTTTTGTCCAGCTGCACGGGGGCTCTGTGAGGAGGCTGCACGATGATGAGATGCCCTTGCAAATGCAGAATGAATACCTTTCTAATCTGGGCTATGGAGACCTGTGGCGAATACAGGAGGAGGGCATGGAACCAGAAATAGGCTGCCTCATACGCTTCTACGCAGGTAGGTGTGACCTTAAACCTTGTGGCCATTAGTGTGTTTGTCCAAGAGGGAGACTCAGGGTGGCTGAGTTGTTGGGTGCATCAGGTGACCAGTGCTAAATGAGGACGCAACCCTGAGTAGCTTCTAGTGAGATTCTCTAGATAAGCGTAGGTAGTTCTACCTTTGCCCTGCCGTCTTTCCCCTGGCTGTGTGTCAGCTAGTTGAGCTGTAGTTGGCTCACTCTACCTATTGTGATATTAGCCCATGCCTACAGTTAGGCCATGTGTCCGTCCACCACCATGACTGCTGGCATTGTTGGGGTCAGTTGGTCTGTCGAACAATTGTTCCCGACAATAGCCTGTGTGGTGCCTCTGACCCAACCCCTCACCTCCACAAAGGGCCTGAATGAGGGACAGATCTGGAGGTAACGTGCTCCTGTTCTCGATAGTCTCTACACTACACTGATTATTGGGAATCCCTTTTTAAAAACATGTTTTTGTGTGTGTGTGTTTGTGTGTGTGTGTGTGTGTGTGTGTGTGTTTAGTGGTGTTTTTGTTTTGAACTGTGTTGTTGTCGTAATCACACGCCTAGCGGGGGGGGCAGTATGTTTTGAGGTTAGCACTAAGTAGATTTGTTTTTGACATTATCAAATGAAGAAAATAATCCCTTACAACCAAACTACCGTTGTGTGTTCACTAGTTAAATTCCATTACAAAGCATTTGGAAACGGAAGCCTTTTAACACCTAGGAAACAACTGGCAGCTAATATCAGTAAGGCATCACACGTTTGTGATACTACATATCCTAGCTAAGCGCTGTGGGCAGGTGCTTTGTGATTAAAACAGGTCTTAGCTGTGGTTTATTGGCCATGCAGCACATCCCCCTCATGTTTTTGCTTAAGAATACATGGCTTCATCTCACCTCAGGTCAGGGAGAGTCTACTGAGGGTTTTCTAGTGCTAATATCTGCCTGTGAGAGTAGCTGGTGGAACATGCATATACCTGCATTGAAGCTAGCACGGGCTAGGACATGGAGCAAAACAAGCCTGCCCAGTTTAGGCCCTACCCTACTGTAGTTTATTTATGTAATTAAGACTTATTTTGAGAGTTGTGCCTGCTTTACATTTTGATTGTTGTAAACGAGCAACATTGTATTTTCACTGTCATTCTTTCACTGTCAAATATACTCCGTTACTATGGTTTGTTCACAATGAGTCGCTCTGTGTGAATCGTAGACATGAGTAATGACACTGGAGATGAAAGTATGCTGCCTGTTGTTATTAAGTAGTAGAGATATTTAAGCCCCTTTCAGATTAAGCCTTGAGACCAAACACTGTAATAATACATTCACCACATTTCCTTACGCTTCCATTTCTTTAATAAAGTACAATATGTAGCAGTACTAATGTTCTACACATAATATTCACTAGTAATGACTGTGTGGATCTACGTAATCAAATTCTGACCCCTCTCACTTCTAAGATGCCAGGCTACAGTATGACAGAATGAAAAATGCATGCTGCCTAAAAGAAACATTTGAATACATTATCAAATTTAATTTCAGACAAACATGGCAACAAACCCGCAAATCATATTTGAAAGCAGTATTAGTAAGGGCTGGCTAACTCTGTGACAGCAAAGAGTTGATAGTTGTAAACATACTTCTCAAATAAATATCTAATAGCAGTCTGCCTGCTTGTTAGTGGGTTTCTCAACAACAGCTCCTTTTGATCAGCTGCATACAGTAGAGGGCAGCTGGTGGGAGCATTTGTGAAAAACATTGTGAAAAACTCAGCATCAGCTAGTTGCAGCTAGCTTTCTGTTAGTGTGAGATTCCAAGCTTGTGCTGCACTGGAACCTTGTTAATGTTTGATGTGCTCCAGTGGTTCTCCCTAACACAATTACCCGTTGTTTACTGTGAAGTTTTACCTTCTGGTTCAGCTAAGTTCTTAGTTAAGATGCTACTCTTCATGAAATTCAGTTCAATGGTCCTAAAAACACTAGCAGCCGAACACTGGATATTTTTTTTGCTCAGTAATATTAGTTGTAAAGTAAGCATTTATGTTGACTGGCCAAATTTCCCAAAACAATTTAGAATGTTAAATCGATAGGATAGCAGCCTGAAAACAATAAACAAATAGAATGATTTTAATCCAACTAACTGTAGCCACTTATTAAAATAAAATAAACAGTGGTTGTCAAACCTCTCCTCGGGCCGCTCAGACATGCCATGTTTTGGTTTTAACATTAAGTATCACACCTTGAGGTCCGCGTGTCATAAAGGGCTGCATTGCAGGACAGTCTACGCCATGATAGTAAGTCGTTCAAGCCAGACTTTGGGTTCTCTGACTTTACCCAGACTTCTTGCACGAGGTAGTGAAAATTGGCATAGCGCTGCCCAGGATTTGGGTTAGATAAATCAGATTATCTATCCTTCCATGTCGCTCTACAGTGACTCCTTGTGTTTAGATTGTGCGCCCGTAAATTTAATTGCGGAAGTATACTCGTTGAACGTAATAATCCCGTGCATGATCCAACTAAAGGCTTCCATGTTTGTTTCACAGTGCGAAAATAATCTATTGCTGGGCGACGTGGTTGGATGAACCATGTGCGGATTGTGCGCGCCTCTCACCATCCCACAGATATGTCAAAGGAGTTGCAGAGATGCCAATCCAGGGTCAGTGGGAATTGGGGAGGAAAATGGGGAAAATTTAGAAAAATAAACCTGAGGTAGCACACCTGACTCAATTAGGTAATGACACATTAAGCAAAAACAGTGTGTGTCTGGGGTGGCCTTACACTAGGAGGCCTGGACAGGGCCGTAGAAGGGCATTTTATTTTTTTATTTAATTAGTTAGGCATAGGCCTGTCACAATAACAAATTTTGCTGGATGATAAATTGTCCCAGAAATTATTGCGATACACAATAATATTGTTGTTCGGAGACCATTTTCATTTAATATAATGATAATGGCATAATAATGCAGATACACCTTTTCAAAGATCAATAAACTTTTATTTTTAAAGGCTATTTAAAACTGGAACTGGAAAACATTTAAATATCCACAATAAATGAACAAAACAACCAAAAACAATAAATAAAATGGACTCGCAATCTCTAACAAAAATGCACTTGAATTAAAACCAAATGCAATCAAAAACAAGAAATGAACAAGAAATTAAAAGAGAGGAAAAACAAGCATGCAAATGGAAATGATTGTGCTCATTTTAATTTATCATGCAATTAATTGCTTTATTGCATATTGTGACAAGACTAGGTTGAGAACAATTTCTCATTTGGCGACCTGGCCAAGAGAAAGCAAAAAGGGTGCAAGATGACACAAAGTTACACATGAATTACACTAATTACACATGAATTACACAGGGGAATAAAACTACAAAAAAACTAGTTGCAGAACTTCAGAGTAAACTATGTAGATATGTACAATTAGTGCAACAGAGTCTGAATTATAGAGGTAGATCAAGTTGGTTTGTAAAGTGGCAAGACAAATACAATGGAGTAATTAACTGAGCATGAACCATGCAACAGGACCGGTATCTGCTCCTTTGAGAAGGAACAGGAGCGGCACTGTCAGAGACCTACAAAATGACCTCCAGCGGGCTACTGGTGTGCATGTGTCTGACCAAACTGTCAGAAACAGACTCAATGAGGGTGGAATAAGGGCCCTCTAGTGCAGTGTTTCCCAACCTTTTTCATGACACAGCACACTTGGGTGGAACCAAACATGTTGAGGCACACCAACACATTTTATGCTTAATAATTGCAACTAGCAAAAATAATTAAGGTTGTACCGGTAGCTATGGATATTGCCTTACTGGAACAGGTTGTAGCTAGTGGCAGGTTGCTAAAACACTGAAGTTCATAATATACAACTCTGGAAAAACACCGCAATTTTTTTAAAAAATCAACCACATTGAAAAACCCTGAAATATGGTCAAGAGGAAGATGAATGGTCACAAGCCATCAAACAAAGCTGAGCTGCTTGAATTTTTGCACCAGGAGTGGCATAAAGCCAACATCAATGATACAGACTGGAGGAGAACATGCCAAGACACATGAAAGGCAATTATTATACAATTATTATTATTGTTCCACCAAATACTGATTCTGAACTCTCCCTAATGTAAAACATTAGTATTGTGTTTTTTATAAGTTAATATAAAATAATTTTCTTTATATTATTCAAGGTCTGACAACATTGCAACTTTTTTTGTTATTTTGACCAATTGTCATTTTCCGCGAATACAGTGAGTGGAAAAAATAATTTGATCCTCTGCTGATTTTGTATGTTTGCCCACTGACAAAGACATGATGAGTCTATAATTTTAATTGTAGGTTTATTTGAACAGTGAGAGACAGAATAACAAATAAATAAAAAAAGTTTTGTGTCCAAATTATTCAGCTGTAATGCATAACGCAATATTGTTGGTTAATATGATTTATAAGAGTACGGTGTGAATCTGTCTTGAGCAGTCAGGATCATTTTAAACCATAAACAAAAGCAAGTGAGTGTTGTAACTTTATAAATCCACTGAAGCGCTCAAATGGTTCAATAATGAACAGAATAAGGATTTACCAGAAACACCAGAGAAACACAGTTTTCAATCCCCAGTTCGATTAATATTTGCTATGATAAACCAACATATTATGGATAAAATTATGACAAAACGCTTTGCTTTTCGCTAGGTCGGGCGCATACTGATACAGCTATAGCACTGTAGCTAGTTAGCAGGCTAGCTAACAGGCTAGTAGTTGTTGCTTTTTAATAACTGAAATTATTTTAATGCCAATGAATTACCCATATTGTCATGCAATTTCAGTGTTAAATTGAAATTCAGGCTACTCTGACAAACATAAAAATACTTTTTCTTTATTTCTTTTTTAGTCTGTACAATAGACTTTGCTTGCTAATTGCATCTATTGTTATCAAGGGGCTAGGCTTGCACCCGGAAGTTGAATCTTCTATGGGGAGATTCTGAAGTTAACAAGGCATGATCTTCGTTAGCATTCCATAGACTCCCATTCAAGGAAATCAATTTACATCTGAAGCTATTAAAGACTCTCTTTGTCCATTCTTTATTTCTAAAGAAACAGGACAAATGTATAAAATGCCCCATTACCTTGTGTCTTATGTTATCGCCCCATAGCAGCTGTTTTTGTTAAAATATTCGAACTATTGTGTCATAATAACCACGCAACTTTCTGTCGCACAGTAGAGAAATTACTGTATAGTCCAGGAGAAGCTCGCAGGCAATTGGAGGACGTGGAGGCATACAGTCAAGAGAAAAGCCTATAGAGTTCATGAAAAGCATCGGAAAACAAAATATTTCAGCAATGTTTTGATGGATTGGAAATATTTCCTACTCATGCTCTCCGTCTCTGCAAGAGGGAAGATTCAGAATGATTCAGATTTCTCTTGGCACTGCTATGAGAAGAATGACAAATTTCAGAGACGTTGCTCACATCACATCTACGTCCTCACGCTCAGCTTGAGGCTGCACATTATCCTCTGCTACCACCAGAAAAGTGCTTCTAATTGGCTTCACTTGGTCTCCGTAGAAATGAATGGCGTGGCTCGGTTTATTCTGTATACTGTCATTGATTGTTATACTGTTTGACACTATATTTCAGATTTTTTAGTAGAGATGCGTGGATGGGCTATTATTTCATCCGGAACCGCATCACAAAACTCATAATTTGTCCACCATCATCCGCACCAACATTTTTGACCAATTTTCAAAGCTGCACCCGCCCACCATCCACTTATTAGGCGATGCAAGGCGCTGCTGATATATAATGTTTATATATTTTTTCCATTTGATTGGTTTAACCGCCACTCACCAGAATTTAATTGAAATGTTATTTTTCGTCACGTCATTTGCCCGATCCGTGGTTTATCCGCAGAGTCCGCGGCTGTAACCGCCAACCGCGCATCTCTAATAACTTCAGTAGCTAGCAGGCTTTTTTTAAGCATTTCATTGGCATTAACGCTGTTACTGTCTTTTTTTAATTTATAGAGATTTCAACAGAATAAAGAACAGTAAAAATACTGTGTTCTACATTTCTACAATTTAAAAAATTTTAATCCAACCAAACATAATCCCTGTCCCCACCACAATGACCCATTACTAATCATGACCCACCCACCTCCCCCAAACCCCCACCCCACAAGAGATGGACGAAGTACTAAGTAAAAGTACTTTTCTGAGTAACTCTGAGTTCACAAGTTTTGGGAAGTCCCTACTTAAGACCAAATTGATCAGGTAAAAGGAGTTCACATCTTACCGTTGACCATTATTGATATTTCCATTACTCTTTCTAATTGTTTTATAGGTTACTGTTAAGATATGAACTCCCTTTACCTGATCAATTTGGTGTTAAGTAGGGACTTTTTGAAAAAAATTTGAATAATCAAAAATTATTCAAAAAGGCAAATTTGAATAATCTCTGTCAAACTTTGTGATTGGTTCACCCTGGTTCATGTCCCACACCAGCACCTCAAAGTCACAGCTCGAAATGTGTAAAAAATGCTGCCGCCGGATTAGTGCTTCATTCAGCCTAAGCCAGAGCCACAAGTTAGTTCATAATCCTCACTAGGTCGGTTTCTGAAAACAAATGTATCCGCTTCAAGTACCCGTTCCTTTCAGGTAGCATATTATGTAGAAAAGTCTGCATAGAATTCACGCCATGGTTAATTTCCGGTGTTCAGGCTTAGTATGCCTGGGATATTATATAAAAAAACTCTTTGTTTGGGGATAAAGAATTTGATTTAATTGAGGTTTCTGGACAGAAGCTGTTTCTTGCTCGCTCTCATGCCACCCACTCTCTCATTCTTTCTCTTTTCCTGCCAAGTACCCATTCATGAAATTCAGGAAGTATCCAATCCATTATAGTGGTCTTTTAATCATTCATGTGAGCAGTTGACATGTGAGTACGTTTGTACCGCCGCATTTCCCTCGACATTGTTATTTTAATGGACGGTTTTAAGCTGACATGCAGAGTAGCCAGTAGCAGAGCAGCCAGTAGCAGAGTGGAAAGAGGCCTGGTTGTTATGTAATGTTTGTTCCTGTTTTGCGTTAAGGGGAAGGGTCACTTGACAGGGTGTGTATTGGTCTCCACCTGAGTGTAAAGTTCAAGGCTAGTCCAGATGGATTTAGAGAGTCAAATTATTGTCAGTGTGTACAGATGATTGAAGGATATTTTAGCTATTCAGGTTTTATGTCGTGTTAAAGAGAGGCTGTGAATGTGGTTCCTAGGCCTGCTTATTGTTGCCAGTTAGAAGAGTCTGAGTCTGCACTTTCTGAATGCCCCTTGGAAAGGCACTTTGGTGGCACAACACACACAGACACACACACAAACAATGTGCTCTGCTGACAGTGTGAGAACAGTGAGCTGTGCTGTACTCAAATTTCACCTCCTCGGTGTTCGTGATTACCTGAGACAGCAGACAGTACAGCTGACAGCCTGCCAGTAGGGCCGACTGCATTACCCAGCGGTCACTGCTTTGGTTCCCCTTTAGCTGAGGACTGCATTACCCAGAGGTCAATGCTTTGGATCCCCTTCAGCTGAGGACTGCATGAACCAGAGGTCTCTGCTTCACCCTGAGGTTACTGCACTAATGTAGCTCCATTCCAAAGGCCAGCAGCCAGGACACTTCTGTTTTTGTCATCATAGAAAGTAAGAAAGTGCCCATAACCAGGTTGTCATCCAACCTTATGGCATTACAGTACATATAGTACCAGACAGTATTAACAGTCTCACGACAGGCAGAAAATGACAATGGGATTTTGTCAGTACTGTTGATTTATATGAGAAAGGGAAAATGCATTTATGGATAAAGTTTATATATATATATATATATATATATATATATATATATATATATACATATATACATATATACATATATACATATATACATATATACATATATACATATATACATATATACATACACATATATATATATATATATACACATATATACACATATATACATATATACATATATACATATATATATATACATTAGGGCTGCAGCTATCGATTATTTTAGTATTCGAGTATTCTATCGATCATTCCATCGATTAATCGAGTAATCGGCTAAGAAATACTTTGTTTTATTGAAGGGCAATTATGTACAATACTTTGGTTTAATTTTCTGAAAAACCAAATTTTTATTGCCTAAATTGCTTACAATATCATCTCTCAAAAAAACTAAATATTAAGTGCAACTAAGTGGCATCTTACATTGGTTTTTAAAGAAAACATATTCTAAAATGCAATAACAACCTCAAGGCATACATTAAGTTGTGCAACTTAACTCCCAGAATTACAAGTTTCAACCGGAGACTGATCTGTATATAGGCCTATAGGCTATGTATATATTAGTTATACTCAAACTATTTTAATGTATATATCTGACTACAATCTCACACAGCTCATTTACACTTATCCTAGTATGTAGATCATTAATCAGCTGTTTCTCTGTGAAGAGAGAGAAATTGGTGTGCAACGAAGCAGCTTTTTTTCCGAAGGTATAGTAAACAATTCGGCACTTTTGATCAAATTGTGGTAATCACTACATATTTTCTTGTCTTGGTTCTTGGTAGTTGTTGTGCTAGGTGTAGTTTTATCATCCATACGATGGAATGGATGTTTAAATTAGACTCAATGTTTTCTGTTGAGATGCAGTTAAGCACTGACGTCATGCTATTATTGAGTTAAGCTAGTTAGATTTTGCACTCGATACACTGTACAGAGTTTTCGTTTTAATTACGTTTGAACTGATTCCAAACTTTGGACACTTTCTGTCGTTTTCTCCAGCCTGTCTTTTCTCTTAGCCCCTCACTATTTACTTACGCTCTCGTTCTTCATGTTGTAATCTACGTCGTCAGTCTTCATCGCATGTGTCTCCAGAAGAGTGTAGATCTAGCTTCTTTAGTATATTCCTAGCCTTTACTAGTTTCGCCTTTAGAATAATAGCGCTTGATTCAACGCGATAAACATCGCGTAACAACAAAGGAAACATTGCACATTTCGAAAATATGCCACTAAACTCTATTAGAAAAGTGTGACATTTACTTACTAAAATTTTAATAAGACCATTTACATTTGCAATCTGGATTGCTTATATAATAAATAGACAGAGTCATTGTTGCTAGCAGCCTGAGCTCGGTGTGCGACAGTAATAATCATCCGTGCAGAACCACCGTGCGCGATACAACGTTGGTAACATTGATTAAACGAAGCCTCGAGTCAAGTCATTTTGTTTCGACATATTTTTGTAATCGAGTTATTCGAGTTATTCGAGGAATCGTTTCAGCCCTAATATATATATATATATATATATATATATATATATATATATATATATATATATATATATATATATATATATACATTTACACAGTCACTGTATATATCATGTTCTGTGATCAATATTAGGCTACAGATTAATGGCCTTTATTATGTTTTGAATTTAGTAAAAGTGTAGAAATTAGTTGGATTATTCTGTCCAAGAAATACCCAGGTTTTTATTTTGGTAAAATATGATGAAGGCTTGGCTACCGTTTATCAGATACAAAAGACCTTGCTTATTTTTCTCTCGTACTTGAGGCTAGCCTACATACAACTTCAGCTTGCTGTTGGCTGGAGCGCCCATGACAAGAAGACCATAGTAGGCCTATTCAGTGTTTAACGCAATGCTGTTGAAAATAGGAAACATTTAAGAAAAAGCATACACTTATATACACTTTTCTTTTAATTCATGATATGTTTGGGGAAAACTCTGCTGGGAAAGTGCACATTTACTTTATGCATATTTTAAAACAGTTGGCCTCCCTTTGGAAAGTGTGTATAGGTTGGGAGTGAATGGTTTTGGGTCCTAGACTTGTTTAACAACTCCTTGAGGAATGTTTGAGGATGGTGGGGTGTTCTGGAACGAGGACACTGGAGACGTGAGGATGTTTGGGATGCCAGAGCAGTCTTGGGCCTAAGATAAGGAAGGGCGAGGACACTAGAACTGCTAAGAATGTCTTCTCTGTCCAACTCCATCTTAGACAGGAAGTGGTCATGAGAGACAGGATGTTGCTCTGTGGAGAGGAATGGGAGGAAGGAAAGGGCGTACATACTCTAGTTTGAGTTTACGTTACAGGATGGCATAGGGCTGAACATCGAGGAGATTAACCTACAGCGTTGCATGTTGTTAGTACATAAAAATGTATGGCTTTATTGATGGAATCCTTGTGTTCTGATTCAGGATTTCCTCTTGAGAATGCAGAGTAGAGTACATCCCAAAATAGTATGCTATTTACTATCCTGCAAATTAGTAGGGCACTAGAGATTACTGTAATTTATGAAACACTGTTATGCATACAGGAGAAAACATCCGAATCGAAAAGTTTGTCAAGGGCCTAGTTGTTTATTAACAGTTATTTGTTCTTTATGAAGACAGAAAGCATAATTTAGATGGGTATTGTGACCCAAAAGGTTAGAGCCCCCTCCTGTTGGGACTCGGGAGAAAGCAGAACGGATAAATGGGCCTGGGAACAAACAGCCCCAGGGACTTGTTGTCCCCCTTTCCAGACCCCTAAACCGAAGCTTCAAGCTGTGGGAGCAGAGCGAAAAGGAGCAACGGGAGAGAGGAAGATTTGCTAATGAGGACATGCCACTTTCTCTCTGAGGGGGCATTGTTTGGAATGACAGCATCCCTTCTGCTCTGGGCTTCAGGGACGGGGCGAATAGTGGGGGAGTTTGTGTGGTTCTGCAGTAGTGGCCCACGCTGCAGTTAACCACTAACAAGACCAGTGGAAAACCATGTCCCCAAATGGAATCCAGTTCCCTATATGCCTGGTGAACTACCGGTACTTGATAAGAGCACCATGCAACAATTTAAGAAGAGTTGAAAGAAGGAATAGGAAGATGGAAAAACGAAGCTGCTGTAAACAGTATGAAGCACGGTAGATCGTTGTACAGTACAACGTCTGCTCAGCACGTTACCGTAACTTTTTGTTTGGTTTTGGTAGTTAAGTGGTTGTCCTTTCAGTAGCATGAGCGTGCTGTCTACTGTGAGCTCATGATTCCTCTGTAGTTTCATGCTCACGGAGGACAGGGGCAGGCTCTGGACCACCTTCCCGCTATGGGGCCACTTTTAGAAAGAACTCTGTGAGCCTGACATCTCAACCGTGTCTGACGGTTAGGCTCTCTGAACATTGGTTGCTAATTGGTTGAGGCCTTATTCAGCCTGGTCAGTGGTCTACAGCGCAGATGGCTCAGTTAGGGAGTCTGACATCTAGTCGTAAGGTTGCTGGTTCAATTCCAGACTGTGGCAAATATAATTGTGTCCTTGAGCAAGGCACTATACCCTAAGTTGCTCCAAGGGTAAATCCTGTACTCAGTATGGATAACTACGGCTGACTCCATTCAGTTGAATGTTTAGTCGATATGCCCTTGGTCGGCTAAGATTTTGTTAGTCGAGCAGCGTATGGCTGTGTGAGATTTGATTCCTGCCTGTGTCACTTAACTACCCTATTGCTAAAAGAAAAAAAAATGTGCTTAAGAATATTATGATATTATGTAAGACAAATAGGGCAACAATAATAAAATTATTTTTTAACAAAGGTGTTTTCCAAAATTATATCAAATTATTACAACGTAACCGCATGCTACTGTATGTCTGCCTTGGCTAAGTTCAAATGATCTAATAACAAAAAAGCCATTCTTGTTACCTAGTCAAAAGGTTCTGTATATATTTAAGTGTATAACCAGAGACGAAGCCAGATTGACAGTTTGTTCCATACATTTAGGTTTACAATTGGATGAATCTAGGTTAAAGATATCACATCAAATTACATTCTCGAGTTCATCCAAGACAACCATTCTTTCCCTGTAGCACAGTTTGAATGGTTGAATGTCACTGTCTATGGTTCTGAAAAGGCTCCAGCACATGCCATTTAATTGACACGCTCTCCTGATTTGCATGTTAAACAACATTCTTAATTTGTAGTACATGGATATTACTTACACACACAGTTACATACAACCAGGCATTTGTAATTATTTTGGCATTAAGCAACAACTGGTGACTACTGAGGCTTAATATTAGGACTAATTTAGTAGAGTCTGGAGAGGCCAGCAGCTACAATACATTGACTCGGAATCCGGAATGTTTGTACATTTGTTTGTCTTGTCATCCACCTTTTTTACTTATGTATTTGTTTCTGATTGTAATAAGTTAACTGGGGATTAAAACCTGCATTTTTGAATGCCTGTGTTTCTGGTAAATCCTCATTCTGTATATTATTAAACTATTTGACCGCTTCAGTGGATTTATGAAGTTACAACACTCACTTGCATTTGTTTATAGTTTAGAATGATCTTGGCTGCTCAAAAGACAGAGTCACACCGTACCAGTACTTTTATAAATCATATTAACTGACAATATTACATTATGCTTTACAGCTGAATACTTTAGTACTCTCATCCAACCCTGTCTATTTCACTTTTAAGCATACATTTTTTCAGAGCTAAGCCACATCATTTGGCCAAATAGCATTCTCTCCTACATTTTTCATGTGATCTTCTAATAAATCTGCCAGTAGGAAAATGACACATTAGTAATGATAATCATTTAGCTCGTAACTACATAGAGGCGTCTTAAGAAGATTCAAAACCAAACCGTAGATTTAAATCCATAGCGAAGCGATGAACCCACGTGTCTTTACTGACAGATGAATCAGCCAATGATTATTCAGTATTCCCCACTGATAGACATCTTGGCCAATACAACTGCGTTTTCACACCACAAGACAATATTTTTTCTGTGTTTTCATTTTATTTTTCTGCTTAAAAAATCCTGCGTTTAATGCGGCCTCTGAGGTCAAAGAAAGGGTTTCCCTAAAATGTTTTTAGTTAGGAAAAGTGATCAGTCCCATGATTTAATACTTTGTAGAGCCAGCTTTTGCTTTAAGTAGATCAGTCTGTCTGGATATGTCTTATTAGCTTTACCACCTAGATTTGGGAATATTTGCCCATTCCTTGCAGAATTGATGGAGATCAGTCAGATTTCATAGGTCAGGGCTCTGTCATGGCTCAAGGACATTCACCATCCCATCCTAAAGCCACTGCATAGTTTTTTTTGGCAGTGTGTTTAGGGTTGTGTTCGTGCTGAAAGTTGAACCACCTGCCGATCTACAGCTGTCTAGCAGGATGTCACAGGTTTTCCTCAAGAATTTGGGTGTACTTGACTTGGCAACATTTATTTGTGAAGATATCAGACTGATGTGCATATATTTTGGTTAGCTTTGTGGTTCACAAATGAGCCTGTTCCTCTCTGATTTTATGCTCAGTTCTGCCCTCCAGCCTATTCTAATACTCTTACATAACACACAGCTTCCTCTATCTAAAACTAATACTGGCTCCCACACATTGGTTTTTTGAGTGTCATACAATACACACCCATTGGTAAAAGGCTGAATATACATCTTTTTTTTTTCCACACACATTTGCATTTGTGCTTAAAATACCCAGAGCCAAGCAGTGATTCAGTTAGCCCTAGTCAGGAGGACTGCAGTGTACACATGCACGCTGCTGAATGACTTCCAATCTGGCCCACATTCAGCACAAAGTCTATCTTTCCTGTCAAATTAAGCACTGAAACACCAGTAAAATATGTATACTGTAGCCCTGACTCATGCTCATAGTTAGCAGGGGGTTTGTGGTCTCGTGCTGTACACATGAATTGTCAGGGTGGGAGGGTGTTGTGCTTAGTTGAGGGCCGGATTACTGTCTGTCTGTCTGTCTGTGTGTGTGTGTGTGTGTGTGTGTGTGTGTGTGTGTGTGTGTGTGTGTGTGTGTGTGTGTGTGTGTGTGTGTGTGTGTGTGTGTGTGTGTGTGTGTGTGTGTGTGTGTGTGTGTGTGTGTGTGTGTGTGTGTGTGTGTGTGTGTGTGTGTGTCTGTGTGTGTGTCTGTGTGTGTGTGTGTGTCTGTGTGTGTGTGCAGGCGGGCGGGCCATGGTTGTGAAAGGAGCTGTTTGATTGATTTAGGAAAATTAAGGCTGCAGGCTAACACTAGCTGGTCTGGCTTTAAGAGTTTTTCCTACCCCCTTCCACCCCAATATCGCTCCTTTCTATATCATCCTTTATCCCTTTTGTGCAACCACCCTGAAATGCAAGGCATATATGAAAATAACCCAGTGGCTAATATCAAACACACCCTTGAATGTTGCTGTGTATTCCTCTGGAGTTGATACTGACCTGTCCTGATGCCTGCAGGCAAGCCGCGGTGTGTGGGCGGGGCCGAGCGTGTGCAGCTGAGTGGCGTCTTCAACGTCAGGAAAGGGAAACTGGCGCTGCCGGTCAACCGCTGGTCACGACGCCACGTCACCTTGAGTGGCACCTGTCTTATTGTGTCGTCCGTCAAACACGCTGAGACCGGCAAGATGCACATTCTGCCTCTGATTGGAGGAAAGGTAAGGAACATGCTCAGAAACACACATGTTCAGGGCATGGCAGTGCCAGTCTAAACCCAAAGGATTGTGGTCGTGTTCTGGGCCCAGTCCAATGAGATTACAGGGACCGTAGAGTTGCACTAGACCCAGTGACACTGATATAGCTGGTCTACAGACATGTGATGTTGTAAATTTGCGGTGAAGTAGCGCTGACTTTTATTCTGTCTGTTGTAGCAGCTCTGTGGTACCCCACACCCCAGTCTACAGTACTCTAAAAGCACCTTTTCATGTGCAGCCATTAACACCAGGCTTACGTCTGTCACACACATTCATTATCACAGTACTTTTTCATATCAGTGCTCTTATTAGATTCCCCAGGCTGGCAGTCCCTCTAATGACAGAGATAATCATGTATGTCGGTCGTTCAGGTGGAGGAAGTAAGGAGACACAGTCACTGCCTAGCATTCAGTTCATCTGGTTCCCAGAGTCAGACGTACTACATCAGCTATGACTCCTACACAGAACACCTCCGATGGCACAGACACGCTGCTAAGGTACGGGACATGTTTGTGTGAGTGTGTGCAACCGCAGATGGTCAGTTAAGTGGTATCTATGTATGTATATGTAGGGCTTTACATTAAAGATACATTCAGATTTTTGGCCGTGCTGTTAAGTGTTGGTGTTGAGACAAAAAAGATCCTCAGAATTGGTGTAAATTATCATATGTGCTGATTTCTGACCATGTCATTTTGACCACTAGGTTTAAACATGGAATTTCATGGCCATTCTAATACTCTATTTGTAGAGTATGCATATATAAACAACATTTTACACATCCAGCCTGAAATGGAGGGTAAATTGTTCTGTTAATAGCAAAAGACTCAGACTGCATCTTTAAAGGCTTGCAAATGGTTGCACTTGTGCCCGCAACTTTAAAATGTTTTTAGAAGAACCAGTTAGAAAGATTATTTATATTGAGATAAAGCCTATATTTATTTCGATTTTTCAACCCCATGTTTTGACATAGAAATTAATATGTAGATGTTTATTACAAAAAAAATCATACGTAATCATTGAAATTTCAAAGAATATTACCTTTTATGATGCAACACATTGAAAGGTGTAGTGTCACTTGCAACGTGAAATAGAGCCTGCAGACTCATACAACGAGTGCTTTTCGACATATTATTATTAAAAAGAAACAGACAACATTTCATTGAGACCTGCAAAGATCCTTGGAGATCGAATCATCTGTCCGTTTAAATAAAAAAGAGTAGTGGAGCATATATGTGTGCAGACTCTCTATCCTTTCATGTAGTACTTTTTCAGCCTTGCACCAACAATGTGTGTTTTAATCTCATTTGATATTTGTGATGCATCCAGTGGCACCACTAAGGGATGGCCAGGGGGTACACAGCCACTGATACAATCACTGGCTCTCCCACTGGCCACCCATTGAGGGCACCACTGGTTGGATCACATGTCTCTCTTTTACAGCTGAGCCCTGTATTACAAAAGTAAAAACATGTACAAAAAAATAGGAATATAAAATAGAAACATTAAGAAAAACAATCTCAATAAACATAATTAATCTGAGATTTAAACTATCTGCAAAACACCAATGAAAGCTGTATAGTTGTCTTTTTAAGGAAAATGGCAACTAGCCTATTTGAACAATGACATATCACCTAAAACCTTTATATAAGGAATACACAGGTACAGAACACATTAAAACATGATTGTTGTGGAACTCAAAATGTAAAAAATGTACCGGTATTAGTTTATGCAAATCAGATACTTGGTAACATTAATTTTAAAATTAGAAACCAAAGTATATCAGTATGCGATTCCTTAATTCTCATATTGATATAGTTTTCAACTAGCTTATAAACTACAACAGCATAATAGAATTCCTGAAAAGCTTTTGGTTTTGCAAGAGATGTGTTTTTTTTTTATCCTTCATTGATTTACCTGAAGAAGCTATACTTTTGCTTTCTTTCTGTGCCCTAACATTGTTTTATATAGTCAACTGGTTTATAGCTAGTTGGCCAATGAGGCACCCTGACTAAAAAAAGTGTAAATAAATGGTTCCCGTTGCATCAGTGATGCCTTATCATTAATATAATTCTTTCGTACACAGTGCTTCCAGATTATTCTCTTATATATTATCACTTCTGTCACAGTTCGCATTCCTAGATGCATTTAATCAGCAATGTGAACCAAGAAAGTGTTACTCCCTTTGCCTCCGTCAGATTGTATCTCAGAGGGTGAGTTCTGCGGACCTGTCCTGTTGTAGCCTGGAGGAGCTGCCGTCTCAGCTGTTCTACAGCCAGGACCTAACCCACCTCAACCTGAAACACAACTATCTGACTGGCCTCACACACCTCACCAGGTATCAAACACACCTCACCAGGTAACACACACACCTCACCAGGTAACACACACACCTCACCAGGTAACACACACACCTCACCAGGTAACACACACACCTCACCAGGTAACACACACACC
>JACXGM010008531.1:9143-28912 GCA_016801145.1 Umbra pygmaea | reverse complement strand
TATGTATTTCTCGATAGAAGTAACAAAATATATGAGATAAAATGCCAAATATATCAGATATATACAGAAATACGATGTCCTGAAGCGTTTCCGCCATCTTGAATTGTTTTCTTCGACTCGAGCAACCAACGTATACGTCACGCTGCCTTCACTCCAATTGGCAGTCGCTTTGTCGCTTCGCTCAGCATTTGCATAAAATTATAAAAATAGACTTCTTGTCTATTTTTGCCCCGCCTTGCTCGCGACAGCGCTCGCGAGCTGGGAAACGGCCACTTGCGTTGAAAATGAATGGTAGCTTGTCTCTTAGTCGCTGACTTTTGTCGCGTGTGTGACTGTGGGGTAAATCAGATACACCTATGTGATTGGTGCAGCTCGGCTACAAGGGTATAGTTAATGAGCAAAATTACACTGTGCCAGAGTAACTTGCTGAGCAAATTCAAATTGTGCTTTCGCGAGAACTTTGGATTTCCAGGGTAGAGTTTTTAAGCTTTCTGAAGATACAGTGCCTTGCAAAAGTATTCGGCCCCCTTGAACATTGACCTTTTGCCACATTTCAGGCTGCAACCATAAAGATATAAACCTGTAATCTTTTGTGAAGAAGCAACAACAAGTGGGACACAATCATGAAGTGGAACGAAATTTATTGGATATTTCAAACATTTTTAACAAATTAAAAACTGACAAATTGGGCGAGCAAAATTATAACAGAAACTGCGACCTGCGTGCTTGTCTGAAGCATATATTGCATAATTGTGTGGCGAACTGCAAGAAAGAACCCGTTGGATGTCACGTTCACTCATTGTTGGCTATAGGCCAAAAAAGATTGAAAATGTGTTCCCTGTCAAAATTTATATTTTTTTATGTTTTGTATAGATTACACCCTTAACTTCATAGTAATGTACAAAATAACCATGATTACTTGTGAAAAACAGTTAATTCCAGTGGTTTTTGGACATGTTAGCTCGCCAGATGTTTAAGCCTTGTCAAATCGTAATCTTTGTTACGTCGCCTGCTCTTTTAAGTGCTGCAGCAGACAGACCCAAACAACCGATCAGTGAAGTCAGCCTGTTTTAAACTTAAAAATAACTTGCTAAAAGTTATTAATCTAGCCTTGTATTTTAAACTGACATTTACATTCACAACGTGATCATGAACAAAAGGATTTCTTTCCATTTACGCTACATCAAAATACAGTCCCATTTTTAGAAGAGGGTTGAGCCCATGGTGCGAAGTGCTTATCAGTTTTAGCTGGCAAGTTATGAAAATAGGCTATGATAAAAATATATAAACATCATTGCAGTAATGTCATGAAGGATTAGATTTTAAAGCAGCAATGGATATCCTGTAACATGTATCCGTCTTTAATTGGAAGCGAGATGCTCTGATTCCAAGAGTAGTAACCCCCTCCTCACATTTTCACCTTCTTTGCGCTGCTGTTTGAACTTGAAGTTTTGTCAAGCAACAATGAATAGATAAGAGAGTAGTAGCTTGTTGACAGTTTAAATGTCATTAATATGGTCACTGTTGCCAACAGCTGATTTAGCTGTATTAATAAATTGACAGCCAATTCCACATTGGCAATGCTCTCCATATCTCCAATGTAGAGGATAAAACATGTACGATAGCACAAAACGGTACTAAACTTGCTGAATTAGGCTACTACATAACAATACATTAAAGTTTTAGGCTATACATTTGTAATTGGAGTGAAAACGATTTTCACAGGATGAGCTAGATATCCTGTTTTGAAACTGAAAAAGATTTTTATCATCTCTTTTGTTAACCGTTGGTAATTGCAATGACATTAAACATTTTTGGACACTTCTTCTATACATTAAAATATATTATTTTTTAGCATAATAATTTATAAAAGTTTTAATTGAATGCAACCAATATCTGCAGGTAATGTTTAAAAAAATTGTTCATAGATAGATAATCTGTTTGAAACAGTCAATCTGAGTGTCGGTGCTTCCCCTTATGCATCACAATACAATTAGAATGAAACAGAATGGAATCTTTGAATGCAGTTCTCCCTTATCACTTTTAGACGCATGTCAACTTTAAAATGTTGTAACTTTAGTTGTAATAAAGATATCTGAGTGATTCAAAAAGATTTGTTTTCAGTAGAGTTTGTAGTTTCCAAAGATGTATTCAGCCCAGAAGGTCAAGGGTTTTCTCAGGCCGCCACACAGTTACTGGATGTTACATGTGTGACGTCATAATTTATTTTGGTGTTTCGGTTTTCGGCCTTGGTTTCCTCTTTTTCGGTTTTGGCCAAGAATTTTCATTACGGTGCATCCCTACTTACTAACATCACAAATGAGCAGTTCCCTGTTGTGTCAGGTACCAAGAAGTTTGTGTAAGGAAGAGTTTGCAGAGTTGTTTAAGATGATCCTTTATAAACAACTCTGAAGTTGGCCTACTAGCTGTTACTGTTGATTAATATTTGCATTAATAATAAAAAATTACATACCTCCATCTCTGCATGTGCTAGCTGCTTCTCTCTCTTCTCCAGGTCAGCTAGAGTCTTCTGAAGCTGTTGCTCCAGAATGTTGTACTCTACTTCCTAAAAAAAAACATCATGCAAATGCCTTCAATCACACAAGGAGTACAAACCTAATCGTGTACTTCTGCAAGAAACAGGGGCTTAGGCTCATGCAGTGGTCTAAGCACCTGCACAAATACACCAATCAGCCATAACATTATGCTTATTATTGTGTACGTCCCCCCTTTGACCCAACAAAAAAGCCCTGACCCGTCAAGGCGTGACTCCACTAGACCTCTGAAGGTTTGCTGTTGTATGTGGTACCAAGCCAGTACCGAGGTGGGGCCTCCATGGATCAGACTTGTTTGTCCAGAACATCCCACAGATGCTTGATTGGATTGAGATCTGGGGAATTTGGAGGCCAAGTCAACACCTTGAACTCGTTGTTGTGTTCCTCAAACCATTCATGAACCCTTATTGCTTTGTGGCAGGGCATATTATCCTGCTAAAATAGACCAATGCCATCAGGAAATACTATTTCCATGAAAGTGTGTACATGGTCTGCAACAATGCTTAGGTAAATGGTACGTGTCAAAGTAACATCCACATGAATGTTAGGACCCAAGGTTTCACGGCATAACATTGCCCAAAGCATCACCCTGCCTCTGCCAACTTGCCGTCTTCCCATAGTGCATTCTGGCGCCATGTGTTCCCCAGGTATGCAACACACGCACACACCCAACATCCACGTGCTGTAAAAGAAAATGTGATTCATCAGACCAGACCGGCATCTTCCATTGCTCCGTGGTCCAGTTATGATGATGATTCAGTTCACCTGTCATAATGTTATGGCTGATCAGTGTACTGCTGCAGAATCAGCTTTAAGCAAAATAAACCTCCTCCATCTTGTCACACTTCACTATCCAATAAAGCATGAAAACACCTAAAAATATACATCTTTAAAAAGGCAGTATGTTTACACTTTCCATTGTAACATCAGAAAACATTAATGGACAAGCCTAGAAGGAACTATGAATGAGGCGGGATGAAATCTCCTTTCCTCGTCCTTCCTTTGCAAAAAAAGCACCAGTGTAGCAGCTGTTTTTAACAACAGTGCTGAAGAGTGCTTGCCATCAACACCGAAACAACAAAGAGAAAACATTATATAATGTAAACATTTTACAGATAGCACAACTGTACTTGGTGGAAAGAGGGACTTGCCACTAGCTTGTGGCTGTGTTGTAAAACATTGAGTTGGCTGCTATCAATGCACATGTTTTGTACAAGCAAAAAATCAATAGCATCATAAGTAGGATAAACTTAATTATGAGTCCAGCATAAGTACTAAAAGGGCCAAGGCATCAATAACGCTTCCACCTGTACTCGATTCAAATTGTGCACAGCCTCCTGCCACACACTTCCCTGAGAGGAGGCATGACGCACTTGAATCAGAAGCTATGACACAGGTGCTAACTGCAAGAGACTTGATGGTGAAAGTGTTGTAAACAGGTGGATGTAAAAAAATGTGTGTGGAATGTTAGGACAACTGTTGGCACTGATACCATGGGGCAAAAGTATGCTTAAGGAAAGTGGAGCAAAAAACAGTCTATGTTGGACTGCCTTTATATTGACAGATATTTAAAATAATTACATAATTGCATTTGTGCTGGTTTTCACAATTTATCAAGTACACTTTGCACTAACCACATATATTAAAGGTACAATATGTAATATCAATCAAAACAATAACAAAATACATACTTTGCATTAAAAGAAAACATCACTATACATATATTATATATATTTCTTAGTTGTGTACTTACATTATCCTAAATGTTTCCACTAACTTTCAAATCCAGAGAAATTTGTAATATATTTCGAAGACACGGGACGTTTCATTTTGTCGCTTGTAAATGGCGTCATATAACCTGTGACTGCTCTAGTTGTTTTAAGTTCCAGGGAGCCGCCAAACATAACGTGAATAAAGTTGTAATTTTTTAAACAATATATTACTTTGTCAGTGAAGATTTTTTCTGCCGGAGACGCTAGATTGGAAGGTTGTCATTGACGACGATAACAAAACCCATGATCCCACGCAACCTCCCGACGTCATCCAAGTACATCTTTTGCTATTGTTTTGATTGAGAGCCCCCTGGTGGACAAAAATTACATATTGCACGTTTAAATAGACCACTTTTCAGATTAAAACCTGATCATCTTGTAGGAATATAGACCAGCGGGTGTTGAAAGAAAAATAATACATGCTAATATGAGGTGATATCCACTTATTCTTAATAGATCCAGGTAGTTAGCTCCTGAGGTACCAGCGCACCTTCTTCTTGACCAGAGCTTCACGCTCCCGATCCCTTTTCTTCCACTCTTCAGCTAAAGCCTGCATGTGGCCCAACTCCTTCTTCTTTAGCTGAGTAAGCACAAACACATTTTCCTTTTAACTATCCATGTGGAACCACCCAACATTTTTAGATTAAAATGCCCCCCACCCCACATAACCCTAAACATACATTTACAGTGAGGGCCAAAAGTTTGGAATAATACAGAAATTTACATGTGTTTTTATAGAAATTGATACCTTCATTAACCAAGGTGATATTACATTGATAATAAATTATCATTAAAAAATTATCATTAAAAAAACAACAACACCAAATGTTTAGAATAACCCAGAGCTGTTAATGTTTTTTTATGGAGATTACCGGTGATACTGTCATTCATCAAGGTGGCATTAAATTGATTTCTATACATATCCAAGATATTTCCAATGTTGCATATGTCTATCACTGTTGGATATAACAGATTTTAACAAATTATTCACATACAACAGTAAGGACCACTTTTTCAGCTGCCATTAATTCAGTGTCCTAATCATGAAATCCTCTAGCTTATCTTTAATTAACCATGTATCAACAATTTCTTATCAATGTAATGCCACATTGATAAATGTAGGAATCAATTTATATTAAAAACACATGAAAATACATGGATTATTCAAAACATTTGGCCTCCACTGTATACCTGTTTTCCTCGCTGGGAATTTATTTGCCATCATGATAGTAATACATGGGCATAAATGCAGTCAGCTTTCTACAAAAACAAAAAAGCCACTAATATACAGTTGTATGCAAAAGTTTAGGCACCCCTGACAATTTCCATGATTTTCATCAACCTTCATTTTTAAATAATTAAGTGTTTGGATCAGCAATTTTATTTTCATCTTTCAAATAACCGAAGGACACAGTAATATTTTGGTAGTGAAATGAGGTTCATTGGATGAACAGAAAATGTGCAATATGCATCAAAATGAAATTAGACAGGTGCATAAATTTGGGCACCTGTTTCATTTTGTTGATTTGAATACCTGTAACTACCTAGCACTGATTAATTGGAACACACAATTGGTTTTGTGAGATCATTAAGCCTTGAACTTCATAGACAGTCATAACAAAAGTTATTTAAGGTGGCCAATTGCAAGATGTTGTTCTCTTTTACTCTCCTCTGAAGAGTGGCAACATGGGGGCCTCAAAACAACTCTCAAATGACCTGAAAACAAAGATTGTTCAACATTATGGTTATGGGGAAGGCTACAAAACCTATCACAGAGATTTAAGCTGTCAGTGTCCACTGTGAGGAACATGGTGAGGAAATGGAAGACCACAGGCACGGTTCTTGTTAAGGCCAGAAGTGGCAGGCCAAGTAAAATATTGGAGAGGCAAAGGCGAAGGATGGTGGTAATAAGTCAAAAACAGCCCAAAGACCTACAACATCATCTTGCTGCAGATGGTGTCACTATGCATCGTTCAACACAATTCAGCACACTTTGCACAAGGAGAAGCTGTACAGGAGTGATGCGGAAGACTTTTCTGCACACACCACAAACAAATTCGCTTGAGGTATACAAGCGCAAATTTTTACAATATCAGCAGATACTAGGGGTGGTACGGTTCACAAAACCCACTTGTTTTTCAAAAAATTCTAAATGGCAGAAAAGCTTTCTGGGCAGACCTTAATGGTCCTTGAGGCTTTTTTTAGAGCACATTGAGCCGCACCTGTTAGTGAAATTTCAAGTTAATCAGACTTACGTGTGAGGGGCATGGCTTTTCAAAGTTTGCATTTTGAAGCCTTAATTACACCATGTGGCCGATTGGGTTCATATTTCTATGGAAGCACATGCACACTATTTCCAGTTATTCTTCCAAGTATCATGTTTCTAGCTCATTCCAGCTCACGGGAATTTCAGCCGGTGTGGCAGACAACAAAAAATAATAATAAATATATTATGGGACAGGGTACTTCGATATGGGAAGTATAGGAAAATAGGCTTCCAATGTTACCAACCCATTACGTTCTAGCATGTACAGTTCAGGAAATATGACACTGTGACGTTATCGTGAGTCATTGAACCATTGGTCTGCCATTTTGTCTGCCGTTTTGCAATGTATCTCTTAGTCAATATCACTATTAAGGAAGGCATGTATGAGACACCAGTATGCCAAAGCACAAGTTTATCAGACTTATTGTTGATTTTAACATAATTGTTATAGGTGTGGGCAAATGTTCACTTTATGACAAAAATCAACCCAATTTGGGACTCAATATCACAGGCTGTGATGAACCCACGCGGACTACTCACCTCTCATTCTTTGCAGCAGAACTCCCTCTTTCCATTGTTGCCAACCATTGGTTTCTATCATGTATTGTTCAGGAAATATGACATTGTGTTGTCATCATGCATTAGTGAAACATTGGGTCAACCATTTTGTCCGCCATTTTGCATTGTATTTTTTTATTGTTTATCACCTTATAGGGAAGCAAGTATAAGAAATCTGTATACTGAAAGCCAGGTCAATCGGACTTATTGTTGATTTCTAGATGATTTTTATAGGTTTGGGGAAATTTTCACTGTACAGAAAAATCCAAGATGGCAAACTTTATGGGTTCTTGAGGCATTTATGTTCATCATGAGGAATAAGGCAGGTACACAAAATTGTGCGGCATGTTAAAAATCACAAATTGAATCGTGTACTGTAGCGCCCCTGGTATAAGAATCGAAGCGGGCCTCAGCGTGGTAGGTACTCGGGGGCTATAGTTTAAGGGGGGAAAAAAATAGCATTTTCTATCAGGAACTTTGAGTTATTTAGCAGTTTCAAAGAAGAAAAAAATAATAATAATAAATATAGTTGGAAGCAATGATGGGACGGGGTAGTATATATGGGAAGTATAGAAAAATAGGCTTCCAATGGTACCAACCATTACTTTCTAGTATGTACGGTTCAGGAAATATGACGATGTGAGTCAATGAATCCTCGTTCGGCCATTTTGAATTGTATCTCTTAGTCAATTTCACCATTAAGGAAGGCATGTATAAGACGCCTGTATGCCAAAGTGCAGGCCACACAAACTTATTGTTGATTTTTAGATGATTTTTATAGGTGTGGGCAAATGTTCATTTATGGGCAAAAGTGACCAAACTTTGAGAGTCAATATCACAGGCTGTGTTGAACCCACATGAACATCACCACTCTTTATTTGCAGTGGAACTCCCTCTTTCCAATGTTACCACCCATTGGTTTCTATCATACATGGTTCCAGAAATATGACATTGTGTTGTCATCATGTATCAGTTAACCATTGGGTCGGCCATTTTGTATAGTATGTCTTATTGCTTATCACCAAATAATGAGGCAAGTATAAGAAATCTATACACTGAAAGCCAAGTCAATCTGAGTTATTGTTGATTTTAAGATGATTTTTATAGGTTTTGGCAAATTTTCACTGTACAGTAAATTCCAAGATGGCGGACTTTATGGGTTCTTGAGGCATTTCTGTTCATCATGAGAAATAAACACAAAATTTCAGCACTATAGGTCAAACGAGGTGGAAATATTGGCATGTTGAAAATAATAAATTAAATTGTGTACTGTAGCGCCCCTGGTGGAAAAATCGGGGCGCGCCTCAGCTTAGTAGGTACTCGGGGCTATAGTTTCAGGGGGCAAATTTATAGCATTTTCTACCAGTGACTGAGTTATTCAGCAGTTTCAAGGAAAAGAATAATAAAAATTAAAATTACAAAGCAATAAGGTTGGGGTACTCCAAATATGGCCAACATGATGGACTACATGCCCAATTAACAAATTAAGCACATATTTCACTTTGGCAAAGAGTTATACAGAAATAACAATTTTGCCTGCTTATATGTTAATTGATATGGCACTTTGTCCACCATCTTGAAAAAAATCCTAATGTTAATAAAAAAAGACATTCACTACCAAAATTCAGATGCAATATCAAATCAAGCAACATTATCAAGGGCACCATGTTATGTTTGAATATAATATTTCAACATTATATAATACAATTTCATATTGTTAAAATGGTGTCACTTCCACTTTAATGTGTTGTCCATATGTGCAGTAGGATTTGTTAAAGCGGTTTTGCTCAGATCACACTCACCATATAGGTCACCATAAAATAGTTTGAGATGTACAGTTCATTGCAGTCCTTAGACAATTATACTATTGAATGGTCTGAGTGCCATACGATTGGCCAAGGAGAATTGTATACCAGTCTATAGCTCACCAGGGGGACAATCATGATGCTGTTCTGTTGCTAATGTTGAGAAGGTAAACAGCCTTTATCAAACATAACTGAACTGGAGATATTTTCCAAGGAAGAATGGTCCAAAATACCTTCATCCAAAATATATACACTCATTACAGGCTATAGGAAGTGGCTATTATTTCTGCTAAAGGAGGCTCTTCTAAATATTCATGTGATATTTCTGTTGGGGTGCCCAAATTTATACACTTGTCTAATTTCATTTTGAGATAGGGGCGCTACAAGTGCAAGATAGGTGAGTGCCAATACACAAATGTTACTAGTAATTGCATATTCATTCTCCAATCATGACAAATCTCTTAATAAGTAACTGAACCACACCCTGCAAGTCTCATTCAAATTGACCACTAGGGGGTGTTTTAAATGTATAATAACTGCACGTGGAATGACATAAATCAAGCTATATATCATAAAAATGATAGCATATGTTTTATAACAATGTTGAACCTTGTGTGAAATTACTTTGAAGACACTTTTGAGAAAAAAGGGTTGAACCCGCAAATCGACGCTTGCGGCTATATTTCCATAATGATTTCACTTGATATAGATTAACGCAAGTCCCCTCTATGTGGACACCATGTATGGAGCACTTTTACTGCAGCATTGTGGAAAAACATTTACATGTACATTGGTAATCTATAGATTTAATTGATATTTTTAAAGCTAAATTACAGACAATTTTTAAATAATTTTATGAATGTACTTGATATAAAGTAAGACAAGTCCCATCTATGTGTACATTACATATAGCACTTTCACTGTAGCATTTTGGAGAATGTAATGTATAGTGGAACCCTATGGAGACATAGATGCTGTCACACAGTATGGTCCAATTTCTCAATTGCTACAGTTAAAGTACTTTATATGTGATGAACACAGAGGGGACTTGTTTTAATATATGTCAAGTGGAATGATTAAGAAATGATTTGATTTTAGGCTGTAATGTAGCTTCAAACGTATCACCATTCATATCTCCATAGGCTCCCACTCCACCATTACATGTGAATTTCTCCAAAATACTGCAGTAAAAGTTCTCCATACATGGTGTACATACAGAGAGGAATTAGGTTAATCCATATCAAGAGGAAGCATAAAACATTGATAGAATTTTGCCTGTAATGTAGCTTTAAGTAAATCATCATCATTCAAATCTCCATAGGGTCCCACTTTACCTTTACATGTGATTGTCTCCAAAATGGTGCAGTAAAAGTGCTCTGTACATATAGTGGGGACGTATTTTTATATGTATCAAGTGGAATGACAAAGAAATGACTTGATTTTAGGCTGTAATGTAGCTTTACGGAAATATATATATAGATAACCAAATATGTTAAACATAATTATGTTCTCCCTAGTCAAATGCGCTTATCAGAGTGCTCTTCCATAAGTACTTGTATAGTTGCGCATTCGAATTTCAAATGTCGGCAAGTTTGACCGTAGATTTTCAAGTGTCGACTAGGTTGACCGCAGTGTGCATACAATACACCACAGCATTTCCTTCACTGATGAATTAATAACAGTGAATGTGCAGTTACACCGTGTAAACAGAGCTGTGTCAGCGTACTGTAATCACCGAAAGAGTGTTCACGTTAGCTAGCCATCTCATACTCAGTCTAAAAGAACAATGAATAACGTGTATGAGAACATTAAGTAAAATCTAGGGCACATGAGACACACAAATTTCATGGCAGAAAATACATCACAAGTAACCCAAGAACAAACTCACAACACCCAGTCACTGTATTGATAACTCCTTGTCCTAAACACACACGTACCTTTCATAGTTGCTTGCTTGAATATGCCGTAGAGTATGGTAGAGATCCTACCCATGGCTGTCAGGCCCCAGCTGGTCGACCCTTTGTTACAATTTCAAGCTCTAAATATCCTCCGGGAAACTAAATTTTTAGTTAATTTGCCACTAAATCGATGTCTTCTCCTCCATATGCCATTCTGTTAAGTCAAAATCTAACAAACAACTCTAATTCACTAAAGTACAGCTAAAAACGAAAGTTTCAAACTACCATTGATCAGGTGTAACTTAGTTTTTATTCAGTTAGCGAACTTGTATTCCTATCAGCAACATGAAATATGTTAGAAAGCGCCATTGTGTCAAAGAATACACTCAACATGGCAAATTCGAAATCTGATTGGTTAAATATTATGACAGTCAAAAATATGGTCCCGTTCGTTTCAACAGCAGAAGCTTCACCTGAATGGCCTCAAGTCTACCCAGAAACAGCACAGCTAAAATCTGATTGGATAAAAGTAGGGATGCACCAAAATGAAAATTCTTGGCCGAAACCGAAAACCGAAAAAGAGGAAACCAAGGCCGAAAACCGAAAACCGAAACACCGAAAGAATGTATGAATGAATATGACATCACACATGTATACATCCAGTAATTGTGTGAAGGACTGGGAAAACCCTTGACTTTCTGGGCTGAATACATCTTTTGAAACTACAAACTCTTCTGAAAACAAATCTGTTTGAATCACTCAGATATCTTTATCACAACTGAACTTACATAATTTTAAATTTGACATGAATCAAAAAGTGATAAGGGAGAACTGCATTCAAAGATTCCATTCTGTTTCATTCTAATTTTATTGTGATGCATGAGGTTCACCGACACACAAGTCGACTGTTTCAAACAGATTATCTATCTATGAACAATTTTTTTTAAACATTACCTGCAGATAATGGTTGGTTGCATTCAATTCATATTATAATAAATGATTATGCTAAAAAATATATATTTAAATGTATTGAGAAGTGTCCAAAAAATGTTAATTTCACTGCGATTACTGACGGTTAACAAAAGGGATTAATATATAGTTTCAAGACAGGATATAGCTCATCCTGTAAAAAACGTTTTCACTTCAATTGCAAATGTATAGCCTAAAACAGTTTAATATATTAGCCTAATTCAGCAAGTTTAGTACAGTTGTGTGCTACCATACATGTTTTATCCTCTACATTGGAGATATGGAGAGCATCGCCAATGTGAAATTGATTGTCAATTGATTTGTGCAGTAAATGACTACGTGTAGTGTAGTAACCTATTAATACAGCTAAATTAGCTGTTGGTAACAGTGACCATATTAATGACATTTAAACTGTCAACAAGCTACTCTCTTATCTATTAATTGTTGCTTGACAAAACTTCAAGTTCAAACAGCAGCTCAAAGAAGGGGAAAATGTGAGGAAAGGACTACTACTCTCGGAATCAGAGCATCTCGCTTCCAATTAAAGACGGATACAAGTTACAGGATATCCATTGCTGCTTAAAATCTAATCCTTCATGACATTACTGCAATGATGTTTATATATTTTTATCATAGCCTGTTCTCATAACTCGCCAGCTAAAACTGAGAAGCACTTTGCAGCACTGGCTGAACTCTTCTAAAAATGGGACTGTATTTTGATGTAGCATAAATGGAAAGAAATCATTTTGTTCATGATCACGTTGTGAATGTAAATGTCAGTTTAAAATACAAGGCTAGATTAATAACTTTTAGCAAGTTATTTTTAAGTTAAATACAGGCTGACTTCACTGATCGGTTGTTTGTGTCTGTCTGCTGCAGCATTCAAGAGCAGGCAACGTAAGAAGCTTTCGATTTGACAAAGCTTAAAAATCTGGCTAGCTAACATGTCCAAAAACCACTGAAATTAACGGTTTTTCACAAGTAATCATTGTATTTTGTACATTACAATGAAGTCAAGGGTGTAACATATACAAAACGTTAAAAAAAATCAATTTTGACAGGGAACACATTTTCGATCTTATTTGGCCAACAATGAGTGAATGTGACATCAGACGGGTTCTTTATTCCAGTCCGCCACACAATTATACAATCTATGCTTCAGACAAGCACGTGAAGGTTGCGGTTTCTGTTTGCGTCATCACAACATTTCGGCCGTATTGTTTCGGTGATAAAAGTATTTTGGCCGAAAACCGAAAATGCACTTTTAGGCCATTTTGGGCTGAAAATGTTTGGTGGCCGAATATTCGGTGCATCCCTATATAAAAGCTTTAATTTATAAACTCACCTAAAGGATTAACACCATACTAATACTGTATTTGACCCCCTTTCGCCTTCAGAACTGCCTTAATTCTACGTGGCATTTATTCAACAAGGTGCTGAAAGCATTCTTTAGAAATGTTGGCCCATATTGATAGGATAGCATCTTGCAGTTGATGGAGATTTGTGGGATGCACATCCAGGACACAAAGCTCCCGTTTCACCACATCCAAAAGATGCTCTATTGGGTTGAGATCTGGTGACTGTGGGGGCCATTTTAGTACAGTGAACTCATTGTCATGTTCAAGAAACCAATTTGAAATGATTCGCGCTTTGTGACATGGTGCATTATCCTGCTGAAATTAGCCATCAGAGGATGGGTACATGGTGGCCATAAAGGGATGGACATGGTTAGAAACAATGCTCAGGTAGGCCGTGGCATTTAAACAATGCCCAATTGGCACTAAGGGGCCTAAAGTGTGCCAAGAAAACATTCCCCAAACCATTACACCACCACCACCAGCCTGCACAGTGGTAACAAGGCATGATGGATCCATGTTCTCATTCCGTTTACGCCAAATTCTGGCTCTACCATCTGAATGTCTCAACAGAAAACGAGACTCATCAGACCAGGCAACATTTTTCCAGTCTTCAGCTGTCCAATTTTGGTGTGCTCTTGCAAATTGTAGCCTCTTTTTCCTATTTGTAGTGGAGATGAGTGGTACCCGGTGGGGTCTTCTGCTTGTAGCCCATCCGCCTCAAGGTTGTGTGTGTTGTGGCTTCACAAATGCTTTGCTGCATACCTCGGTTGTAACTAGTGGTTATTTCAGTCAAAGTTGCCCTTCTATCAGCTTGAAGCAGTCGGCCCATTCTCCTCTGACCTCCAGCATCAACAAGGCATTTTCGCCCACAGGACTAGGGGTGTCACGATACCAAAAATTCAGTAGTTGGTGCCAATACCAGTAAAATTACACGATTCTCAATGCCGATTTCGATACCAAGGTAAAAAAAGGATTTGAACTTGAAACATTTATTAAAACAATAAAAATATAATATCAAGCTATAAAAAACATGTTTGTGCAATATAGCGTAGAACAACATAATAAAGTCCAATTAATGCTCATAGTGCAACAACTACTGCCCAGACACATTCCAGACAGCTTTTCAAAAAGGTACTGTGCAAAAACAACAGTGCAAAACAAAACGGTGGATATAGCTGTGCAGCCATTCAGCTAACAAGATAAACACGTTTTTTTTCACAACATTGCGCACCGTTTCTTGGCTAGTTCAAGGTTTTTGGAGAGCAAAAGTAGCATGTCAACATGGTCTTGGGTAAGTCGCGAATGACTTGTGTGATCTATGCGATATCCACATTTACCACCAGCATCCTTAATGTAGCTAGCATTACACAGGATTCTGTGTATTTATTATATATTTAAGCAACACAGATTGCAAATGTAAATGTTCTTATTAAAATATTATAAGTTAGTAAATATGCCACACTATTCTAATATAGTTTAGTGGCATATTTTCGAAATGTGAAATGTTTCCATATTTGTTAAGCGATGTTTATCGCGTTGAATCAAGTGCTATTACTTTGAAGGCGAAACTACGAAAGGCTAGGAATCCACTAAAGAAGCTGGCTCCCTAAAGAAGCTAGCTCCACACTGGAGCGAAATATTGTGTGTAATGTGTTGGGCATTGGTCCCATACAGTTCTATTGTATTGGATAATGAAAGCTTTGAATCATATGTTCTTATCAGTTTACTATCTAATACGTTCCCTACCGGGGAACTATATATTTATTAAAAATTGATTTTTCAAACAGGGATTCGGAAACGGGGCTTGCTCCGTCTGCTCCACGCATCAACTCGGTATTGCAATACCTCCGGGAACGGTGCACCCACAAGTGTAAAAATTAGAAAAGTATATTATCCTCCGCCGAGCGAAGCAGACTACCTAACTAGCAACTGGAGGCGAAGCCCTTTTCGTTTGCTTTTGATTTTTCCTGCTATTTTCAGTTATCCTCCCCTGACAAAACTAGCTAGCAACAGTATTGCAAAAACTGGCATCTTTGCTAACGGTGCCTACGGTCCTTCAAAAAATGGGCATCATCAGGGTTTTGTCATTTTAGAACCGGAAAGTTTCGTTAGTATTGGTTCTCGTGACATCCCTACACAGGACTGCCGCATACTGGATGTTTTTCCATTTTCGCACCATTCTTTGTAAACCCTAGAAATGGTTGTGCATGAAAATCCCAGTAACTGAGCAGATTGTGAAATACTCAGACCGGCCCGTCTGGCACCAACAACCATGCCATGCTCAAGATTGCTTAAATAACCTTTCTTTCCCATTCTGACATTCAGTTTGTAGTTCAGGAAATTGTCTTGACCAGGACCACACCCCTAAATGCATTGAAGCAACTGCCATGTGATTGGTTGAGTAGATCATTGCATTAAGAAGAAATGGAATGGGTGTTCCTAATAATCCTTTAGATGAGTGTATGATCTGCACAAGCGCAACTCAGGGAGAGTGCAAAGAAAAGGGAGAGTAGACATGAATGTACATTAATAGACTGATGGGAATGAACTTTGTAAAAAAACATAGTGTTAATGAAAACATATTAAATGTACAATATGTAGTTTTCCAAAACAATAACAAAAGACATACTTTGAATTAAAATAGCAAACATCACTATACCTCTATTATATATATCTTAGTTGTGTACTTGCATTATCCTGTGGAAATGTTTCCACCAACTTTCAAACCCAGAGAAATTTGCAATATAATTCGAAGACACGGGACGTTTCATTTTGTCTTCCGTCAATGGCGTGATATAACCTTTGACTGCTGTAGTTGCTCTAAGTTCCAGGGAACCGCCAAACATAACGTGATTAAAGTTATAATATTTTTAACAATACATTACTTCGTCAGTGAATTTTTTTTTCTGCCGGAGACGCTAGATTGGATGGTTGTCATTGACGACGATAACAAAACCCATGATTCCACGCTACATCCCAACGTCATCCAAGTACATCTTTTGCTATTGTTTTGATTGAGATAACTCTAGCGGCCAAAAACTACATATTGTATGTTTAAATAAATAAACATATAATTTTCTGATTCTGAATATATTTACGGCAGCAGAAAATGTTCACCTTGCAGCCAAATATATGACAACAATTTCAGACTAAACCCACATACACCTCTGATTTTTTGCAACAGGACTCTCTCTTTGTAATGTTACCAACCATTACTTTCTAGCTTGTACAGTTCATGTAATAGGATGCTGTGACTTGATCATGCATCAATAGACCACTGGGTCGGCCATTTTGGCCACCATTTTGCAGTGTATCTCTTATTCCAAATGACCGTATAGGAAGGCGAGTACGGGACACCTGAATGTCAAACGGCAGGTCGATCGGAGCTACGGTTTAATTTAAGTTAAATTTTATATGTTTTATCAATTTATCACTGTACAGAAAATCCAAAATGGTGGACATACTGGGTTCTTGAGGCTTTTTTGTTCATCGTGAGAAATAAGGCAGGCACACAAAGTTTCAGTAATGTAGGTGAAACGGTGTGGAAATGGCAGCATGTTGGAATTCATAAATAAAAAAATAAACATACCCAGATTTGAGACTTGATATCACCGGCTGTGATGAACCCACATGGACAGTTCACCCAGCTTTCTTAGCAGCCGAACTCTCTTTCCACTTTTATCAACCATTACCTTTATCATGTATGGTTTAGGAAATATGACACTATGATGTCATTATGTATCAGTGAACCATGTGTCGGCCATTTTGTATTGTATATCTTAGTCCATATCACCATTAAGGAAGGCACATGAGACACCTGTAAGCCAAAGTGCAAGTCGACCATACTTATAGTTGATTTTAAGATGATTTTCATAGTTGTGGGCAAATATTGATTTATGGGCAAAAGTGACTAAACTTTGAGAGTCAATATCACAGGCTATGATAAACCCACATGGACATCACCACTAATTTTTTTCATTGGAACTCCCTCTTTCCATTGTTACCAACCGTTGGTTTCTATCATCTATGGTTCAGATAATTGTCATCATGCATCAGTGAACCATTGGATCGGCCATTTTGTCTGCCATTTTGCATTGTATTTCTTATTACTCAGGTAAGTATATGAAATCTATATAATACCAACTTATTGTTGATTTTAAGATTAATTTTATAGGTTTTGGCAAATTTTCACTGTACAGAAAAATCCAAGATGGCGGACTTTTTGGGTTCTTGAGGCTTTTTGTTCATCATGATAAATAAGGCAGGTACACAAAATTTCAGCACTGCAGGTCAAACGGGGTGGATATGGCGGCATGTTGAAAATCACAAATTTAATTGTGTACTGTAGCGCACCTGGTGGAGGAACCGGGGCGGGCCTCAGTGTGGTAGGTAGGGCTATAGTTTAAGTGGGCAAAAATATAGCATTTTCTACCAGGGACTTTGAGTTACTCAGCAGTTTGAAGGAAAAGAATAATAATAATAATAAGAATAATACCGACAATTAAAATAGGGTTACTCCTGACAGAGTACCCCTAATAATTAAAATAATACTAACGATTACAATAAGGTTACTCCTGATGGAGTACCTCTAATAATAGTAAATACAGTTGCAACTAACGATGTGACGGCGTACTCCGACATAGGAAGTATAGTAAAAAAGGCTTCCAATGGTACCAACCATTACTTTCTAGCATGTACGGTTCAGGAAATATGACACAGTGATGACATTGTGAGTCATTGAACAATCGGTCCGCCATTTTGTCCACCATTTTGAATCACCATTTTGAATCAACCCAAAATTTAAACTCAATATCACAGGCTATGATGAAAACACATGGACAAATCCCCCCTCATTCAAAACTCCTTCCTTCGATTGTTACCACCTTTTGGTTTCTATCATGTATGGTTCAGGAAATATGACAGTGTTTTCATCATGTATCAGTGAACCATTGGGTCGGCCATTTTGTTCACCATTTTGCATTGTATTTCTTATTGCTTCTCACCCTATAGGGAGGCAAGTACAGTGCCTTGCGAAAGTATTCGGCCCCCTTGAACATTTCAACCTTTTGCCACATTTCAGGCTTCAAACATAAAGATATAAAACTGTAATTTTTTGTGAAGAAGCAAAAACAAGTGGGACACAATCATAAAGTGGAACGGAATTTATTATTATTTCAAACTTTAACAAATAAAAAACTGACAAATTGGGCGAGCAAATTTTACTTTCAGTGCAGCAAACTCACTCCAGATGTTCAGTGAGGATCTCTGAATGATCCAATGTTGACCTAAACGACTAATGATGATGAATAGAATCCACCTGTGTGTAATCAAGTCTCCGTATAAATGCACCTGCTCTGTGATAGTCTCAGAGGTCCGTTGAAAGCACAGAGAGCATCATGAAGAACAAGGAACACACCAGGCAGGTCCGAGATACTATTGTGGAGAAGTTTAAAGCCGGATTTGGATACAGAAAGATTTTATAAGCTTTAAACATCCCGATGAGCACTGTGCAAGCAATAATATTGAAATGGAAGGAGTATCAGACAACTGCAAGTCTACCGAGACCTGGCCGTCCCTCTAAACTTTCAGCTCATACAAGGAGAAGACTGATCAGAGATGCAGCCAAGAGGCCCATGATCACTCTGGATGAAATGCAGAGATCTACAGCTGAGGTGGGCGGGTCTGTCCATAGGACAACAATCAGTCATATACTGCACAAATCTGGCCTTTATGGAAGAGTGGCAAGAAGAAAGCCATTTCTGAAAGAAATTCATAAAAAGTGTTGTTTAAAGATGGCCACAAGCCACCTGGGAGACACCCCAAACATGTGAAAGAAGGTGCTCTGGTCAGATAAAACCAAAATCAAACTTTTTGGCAACAATGCAAAACGTGATGTTTGGCGTAAAAGCAACCCAGCTCATCACCCTGAACACACCATCCCCACTGTCAAACATGGTGGTGGCAGCATCATGGTTTGGGACCGCTTCTCTTCAGCAGGGACAGGGAAGATGGCTAAAATTGATGGGAAGATGGATGGAGCCAAATAAAGGACCATTCTGGAAGAAGACTGAGATTTGCCTTCCAACAAGACAATGATCCAAAACATAGAGCAAAATCTACAATGGAATGGTTCACAAACAAACATAATTTTTTACTTAGGCTAGTTGAAGTATATTAGCATTGTTGTAGTATTGTATTTTTTGTTAATTACCGATGTTCTATGCTTAATTACTTTGGTAGCTGATTATAATGTCTTCCCCAAAAGTACGAGTGGATCTGGAGAAGCATTTGTTGCATTTGGCAGACGTGACATACAAACACGGTCTCGCAAAGACTGCAATACGATATTTGTTTCTCCATCACGTCCCGGTGTATACAGCGAATGCATGTTGAAATTATTGTTGCGTGGCTACATAAATGTTTAAGCATATGTGATGCATTGACACAATTGGTCTGACTGGCGCGTGAGAGAGACGAGGGTGCATGCGTGTGTGTGTGTGTGTGTGTGTGTGTGTGTGTGTGTGTGCGTGTGTGTGTGTGTGAAGGGGTTCTTTTTTTAGGCTATAATCTCTTGCAATTGAACGTGAA
>JACXGM010008530.1:12585-28915 GCA_016801145.1 Umbra pygmaea | reverse complement strand
ACATCAGCAACCAAGCACCTCAGCTCCACCCACGCACCGCCTCTTTGACCATTTTTGGTTATCCGAGGTTGACGTCGAGTGACGCGCTACCAAGATGGCGACGACCGTCTCCGCCCACAATGAGCTTCAAAAACGCTTTTCACAAACCAATGGGTGACGTCACAGTCAGGCTGTCCATATTTTTTACAGTCTCTGTTCCATAGTGAGGCCGGAGCGGCATGTTAAAATATTATACAAAAAAATGTCGGCGTCACGCGTGAGAAATACAATGTGTGGCGGGAGTGCGTGAAAAAATAGTGAAATGAGTGACTGTCACGTGACACTTGAGAGCCCTGAGGCTGGCATCACTCGAATTTTGGTCAAGAATATTAAGCTTCTTAGCGCAAAAACAATGCTTTGAACGAAAGTGGTTAAACAATTTGCTAAATTAAATGTACAATCCACACTTTTGTGATTGCAAAACTATTTTTAAGGCCCCTTATTTTAGTTTGGATGTGTATTAAATTGTTTATATTACATGCACAATCTAAGTAGAATCATTCATTCTCCCTGAAATCCAACTTTTCTGAGTTTCTGTCACTCATACGGTAGCCATTTTCATACGATGCTTCAGGGAGGGAATCTCCACCAAAGTGTGTGTCTGAGGTACAGTATGGACCGCTAAAGTGGAGGAAGTACAGTCAGAACTGTCAATCAAACCAGAGCAGCAGAAACATCCAATGAGCATGCAGTGTGTGCCTAACATTAAGACACAGAAGAGGAAAATATGGAAAGCTAACAAACCTACTCACCAATTATACACAGACACCATTTGCAATTTAAAATGCTACAGGTTTGGAAAATTAACCTTTGCCATTTTAACCTGTGAGTATCACCTTGTGTGTCTGTAATAAGGCCAAACATTCAAGGGTATGTAAACTTTTGATCAGGGCCATTTGGGTGATCTCTTTTATAAGTATGATTTAGTGCCAAACAACTATGTGATAATTAATGGCTTCAAATGATCACTATACTTACATAACAGTCAGAGTCTTTGCTTGAACAGTCATATTGTCAAAATCAATGCTGAAATTACCAAATTTCTGCCAGGGTATGCAAACGTATTAGTGCAATTGTATGAGCCATGTCAATGGCACTTCCAAGTGGGTTAATCATATTGGCATGATGAATAAAGGGTGTGGTTTTCAGGTTCATTTTTTTAACATTTATATTATTTATACATTCATTATTGACCAATAATTCTATTGAATTTAATTTAGTTTACACGTTTCTCCTTTTAATTGTACTGTATATTTTTCATATCTGCCTTTTAAAAGCCAGATGATGCTGTCACCGAAGTGTATCGAATGGCTCAAGCTTTTTCACCAGAGGCTACATATCCACCAAATGAAACAGTAATTGTCCAATATTATATTGTACTACAGTCGTATGCAATTTAGGCACCCCTGACAAATTCCATGATTTTCATTTATAAATAATTGGGTTTTTGTAATATCAACAATTTCATTTTGATCTATCAAATAACTGAAGGACACAGTAATATTTCAGTAGTAAAATTAGGTTTATTGGATGAACAGAAAATGTGCAATATGCATCAAATTGTAATTAGACAGGTACATAAATCTGGGCAGAAATTTCACATCAATATTTAGTTGAGCCTCCTTTAGCAGAAACAACAGTCTCTAGACGCTTCATATAGCCTGTAATGTCTGGATTCTGGATGAAGGTATTTTAGAACATTCCTCCTTGCAAAACATCTCCAATTCAGTTTGATGGTTGCTGAGCATGGACAGCCCGGTTCAAATCACCCCACAGATTTTCAATGATATTCAGGTCTGGGGACTGAGATGGCCATTCCAGAACATTGTACTTGTTTCTCTGCATAAACGCCAGAGTAGATTTTGAGCAGTGTTTTGGGTTGAAATATCCAGCCCCGGCGTAACTTCAACTTTGACTGATTCCTCTACATTACTCTCAAGTACTTGCTGATATTGAGTGGAATCCATGCAACCCTTAACTTTAACAATATTCCCAGTACCGGTACTGGCCACACAGCCCCACAGCATGATGAAACCTCCACCAAATTTTACTGTGGGTAGCAAGAGTTTGTCTTGGAACGCTGTGTTTATTTGCCGCCATGCATAACGCCCCCTGTTATGACTAAATAACTCCAGTTTTGTTTCATCAGTCCACAGTACCTTCTTCCAAAATAAAGCTGGCTTGTCGAAATGTGCATTGGCATACCTCAAGTGACTCTGTTTGTGGCGTGTGTGCAGGAAAGGCTTCTTCTGCATCATTCTCCCGTACAGCTTCTCCTTGTGTAAAGTGCGTTGAATTGTTGAACGATGCACAGTTGCACCATCTGTAGCATGATGATGTTGTAGGTCTTTGGAGGTGGTCTGTGGGCTGTTTTTGACCGTTCTCACTGTCCTTCGCCTTTGCCTCTCCGATATTTTACTTGGCCTGCCACTTCTGTCCTTAACAAGAACTGTGCCTGTGGTCTTCAATTTCCTCACTATGTTCCTCACAGTGGACACTGACAGCTTAAATCTCTGCAATAGCATTTTGTTCCCCTAAACCATAATGTTGAACAATCTTTGTTTTCAGGTAATTTGAGAGTTGTTTTGAGGCCACCATGTTGCCACTCTTCAGAGGAGAGTCAAAGAGAACAACAACTTGCAGTTGGCCATCTTAAATACCTTTTGTCATGATTGGATCCACCTGTCTATGAAGTTCAAGGCTTAATGAGCTCACCAAACCAATTGTGTGTTCCAATTAATAAGTGCTAGGTCGTTACAGGTATTCAAATCAACAAAATGATAAGGGTGTCCAAGTGTATGCACCTGTCTATTTTCATTTTGATATATAATGCACATTTCCTGTTAATCCAATGAACCTCATTTCACTACCAAAATATAAGTGTCCTTCAGTTATTTGATAGGGTAAAATAAAATTGCTAATCCAAACACCCAATTATTTATAAATGGAAATCATGGAAATTGTCAGGTGTGCCTAAACTTTTGCATACAACTGTATTTTGTAGTATATTCTATTTATATTCCCATTACCCAACTTCACCTTGTCAATCTGTGCATTATCCTCTAATAGAACAAAAATTGACATAGATATAGAAAGAAAACAGTTTATGGAACTCCCCAATAATTGAACCATTACTTGGTGTTATTGATAATACATGAGAGAATGATATGCCTAGCCGTGTTAAGGAGATAATCAATATAATGTAGATAGTTTTTGAGAGGTCTCAACTCCTGATGATTTGTTTAGTATCACACGGTTTGTTAGAAGGACCCCAACACCCCCCACGTCTCTCACCGTTCTCTTCTCTCCTCACTCCCATCTTCCTTTCATATCATCGGTCTCATTTCATGTCATGATGAAGTACAAATGCAATCTGGATGATATTGAAACAAGGTTTTTGACACAAGGGGCTATTTGAACAGCGTGAGTTGAGGATGAAGTGATAGATGGAGATGGAGGAAGAGTGAGGTCCAAAATAATTAAAGAAACAATTTGAACCCACTGGTTGTCTTATTTCCATTTGCAATAACAGTGTATTTTAGCCGAGCGAACTGTAAATTACCCCCACCGTTTGTCCCCTCATTGACTAGTTTGTAATGAAGGGCGTTTGGGTACGCAGTCATGTCTCCCTCATTTGACAATAATGAGAAATATGCTATTGGACTGGGGAACTCAATCATGCAGGCTTTACATATGATATCAGCCTAGCTGATATGGAGCTGGCTGGTAAATAACACTGTGGTGTAAAACTATCAAATTGGCTTGGCTGGTGTGGATAGAGATGGAGATGTTCATGCATATTTATTTTTGTGTGTGTGTATTTTGAAATATGCAATCATTCCAGACCTAATATGCCAATTACAAAGATCAAAGGTCACGACTTTACCTATGTAACACCGGTGTTAATGTTTGTAGGACTTCTATAGATAGGTGCAGACATTTGCTTGCAGTCTAATCATCTAGGATGCTGAACATACCCACAGTTGAACATCCAATGTCAGCAAGTGTAACCAACTGCATAAAAGGCCTATATTATCTATTATCAATAGTATGAACATTGCTGAACAATTTAAACTTTATTTATACCAGGAAATCCCATTGAGATTAACGATCTTTCCAGGAGAATTATGAAAGCAAGGGGGTTTTTCCCTTGAAGATATTTCCCAAGGTATCCTTCAATGTCCTCCAGGTGAACTGACACTTCTTCAGTGTCCTGTGCTGAAAGACTGCCTACACACACACACACACAAACATATATGTGCCCACGTGCACACACATTCACACAGAAAGAGCCAGAGATGATTACAGCTCTCTCCCTGTGTCCCTGACTGTCACTGGAATGGGTCAGCATATAATGCTTGTGGTTAAGAGTGGTTCATGACACTTCTGTTGTCCCAAGTGGCCACTTATTCCCTATATAGTGCACTTACCCATGGGAATCGGCTCAAAAGTAGTGCCTAGAGTGCTGTTTGGGACACAGACCTGAGATTTGGTCACAACACATCTCCTTTCATGTGAAGGTAATTGGCCCTGTACCCCTGGAGCCTAAGCAGAAACAATGGAGGTTGTTGAGAGGTGATGCTGTCCAGCCGCGCTTGTCTCTCCCCGTAAGAGCTGCTTAGCTTGGGGAGCCTGGCCAAGTGTTACCCTTCACTGACAGCCACCGTGAGCCTGTGTGAGATATAGATTGACAGGTCCACCCAGTGTGTTCTCTCTCTCTTTCTCTCTCTCTCTCTCTCTCTCTTTCTCTCTCTCTCACTCACTCTCACACGACCACAAACCCATTTTTCTCAGTCGATGACAGTCACATATTGTACACACTAAACATGTTTTTTCTCTTTAAGGCCAAAACAACTTACCTTATATTTCCATTATATTATGATTATTACGCATTAGTAATTCAAAACCAGAATATTCGCTTGATTGTGCATGGTATTTTGGAGGCACGCCATCATCAGCAGGCTTGCTTTATTAGAATGGAAATGAAATCAAATGATTGTCATGTGCTGTAAGTCCTATGCTGCACCAATTTAAGTGTCGGTTTGAATTAAGGGCTAATAACTTGTGTTGTTTGCGTATCATGTTTGCACAGCAAATTGTGAAGTACCACAGGACAGACGATGGCTTGGGAAAGGGGGGGGTGCTGCTATGGGAGCAGTGATACTATTAGTTGTGAGAAAGGTTGGTGGGGTTTGGGAATAAAGGGTTCTATCAACCAACTCTAGCTTTCAATCTTTAGAACAGTGGTATTAAGCTCTGATACTACCGACAGTCATCCTCTCCTGCAAGGACCAATACAGATCTGACACACCAGGAGATCAGACACACCAGGAGATCAGACACACCAGGAGATCAGACACTGTGACATACCAGGTGATCTGATAATGACACACCATGTGATCTGACTGGATCCACTGAATTCCACTGCTCTAGAACATTCTGAATACCTAGAACACCAAGAGATATGGAAAAACAATTCCCTTTTGAGTGTTCAGTTTTCATCAACCATGCAGAAATGAAGCCAATCCATGCAGGGATAGAACGAAAAATGGGGGGAAAAAAGCCAACTTTGACTGGAGTTGGTAATCCATGATTTGAGGGAATGTCTCAATGACTCTGCCCAGGCTTTATTGGTTTTTGTCTCAAATGGAGAACTCTTCCATTATATAGTGTCTTGCTTTGGGCCGATCTCTAGTTCAAAAGTAGTGCACTATGTTGGAAATAGGGTGCCATTTGGGTGGCTGGCAGCGCTTCAGTGACATGGACACCACGAAGATAAGCCACAACATCTTCCCAGCCTAGCAGAGGGAGAAAACCACAGTGGTATATGTGGAGTTGTTGTGATTGGTAATGCAACACAGCTGTGACCATGAAATCAGGACTTAGCATAATTAGCTACTTTGAAGCAGAGATTTAATACCCAAATCTTCTACAAAATACTGGGGGATCTGGTGCTACTTGATGATAATCTGATATCCAAGGCTCTTGTCTACGTATTTTTCTGTTTAACTTGCATTTGAGTATGAGTTAGACCGTTCCAACATGGGCTAGATTTAAGAGTGTCTGTTTGTCGGCCAGACAGATACACAGTGAAGTACCCTCATTGGGAGAGCCTAACACGACACATGCGTTATTTGAAAGAAAAATAAGCCTGTGTATAAAATTACAGTATTATTAGGTACATTTTCCCTACTGTCGAGGGTTCCGCGTTGGCTCTTAACACACTGAAATATTGAATTGATTTGCTGCGGGTGGGGGATTGCAGTTGTATGTGGACTCTCACTGTTGCTTTAAACTGCACAGTATACTGTATCCTCTTGAATAGGAGGAATTAGTACCATTATTTATGCTGTTTTGATCAATCAAAGTAGAGTGCACATTTACTATTACTACAAAGGTTTAGGGCAACATAGATAATTCTAGTTAAAGTTGGGAATTGAAAAATACAGTGTCAGTGAAATAAATATGAAACATATTCTATGCTGAGGTAAAGAGAATCGGTTTGATATTGTACACTTTACTTAGCTATACCAAAAACAAATAATTATTTTGCTGAATATTATATTTTGATCTTTGAAGCATAAAGCATGTTTGGGATTTTAAAACAACTGGCCCTGGTTTGCCTTTTATGTTGTGTTTTCTTACTCTGCACTTTTCCTTTAAGCTGGATATCAAGACAAATTGTGTCAGACAAAGTAATCCCTCTAAACTCCCAATTGGTTGTTTATACAATACTCCTAAACTGCATCAAAGCTTATTTGGCTGACTGCGGTTCTCCAACAACAGTGTAAGCTGAGACTGCTCTAGCTGGTGATCAGGCCCAAACAGGTCAAATCAGAACCACTTTCAACAGATTCACTCAGCCCTCTTTGCTCGGGGCACTTGGGCCTCCCCGTCTCACTCGTGACTTCAACTGTTTGCCTGTTAAGAGCGTCCAGAGCCGGGTTGCAGTGGGGTGCCTCAGCGACATGGCTTATGGAGGCCTTAATGAAGTGTTTTCAGATGGAATGGCTTTTCGGTCCTGAACCTTCACTGCTCCCTTACAACACCCCTACTGAACACCCCTACCGCACTCTACGGTCACGTCCTGAACAGCACCCTATGCCCTTGGAAGTGCGCTACATTTAAACCAGGGAACCACATGGAGTAGTGTTTCATTTCGGAGACACAGTGAAGTTCACAACACCCCCACTGAACTGCCCTCCAGTTCCCCTATAGAATAAAAGCATTAACTAACCCTGAGACACGCGCTCACACACACACTTTCCTTCGTGGATTTGGACGTCTCATTCATTTGAAACGGCACGGTGGACTACACTGTAGCATACAGTTCACATGGCGGATAGTGTTGTGCTCCATGGTGTTTAACCCTAATGACTCGGGCCATGTTTACGACAGTCCCAATCCCAGTCTAATCTCCCCCTAATAATGGCTCCCGTTACGCTTAGTAACAGTTTTTTCTTTTTTAAAGCGTGCTTCACCAGAGCTGCTGAGAAACCCACGAGGCCCCGGCTCTGTGTACATTACTATGTAACGTAAATTCAACTTGCTGTATGTAATGTATACTGATTGGAGGGAGAGGTGTGGGAGGTATGTAGTTCTGTCAGGACCAGCATCAAGATGCATGCTGGGAGGGCTTCATGAACAAACAGTGTCCTAAGTTTGCATCTTGGCCTCTTAGAAGGGGATGGAGGTAGCGAGGAGGTGTTGCTGGAGCAGGTTTTAGAGCATAGTTACATCAGAGCTCTCGAGAGCCATCGTAAACACAAATCTAAGTCTCCCAACCGTTCTGCTAGGGGGAAACAATAACTGCTCTAAAGCCATATGAATGTACATAAATTCTGCAGTTTCTGACCCTGACTGTAATGGTCTGTTGGCATAGATAAGGGAAATGTCAGCATTTTTATTATTGCCATGCAATGCCAATCAAACATGTAAAGCTAATTTGAAAGTTGATTTGCATTTTTTTTCTTTTTTTTTTTCTCAACTGGTAATTCAGCGGCAAGCAAACTCTGCTCTCTTTTTGAGTGGATATATTTCCATTTACAAGACACTTATTCAGAGCAACTTAGAGTAAGTACAGGGACATCCCCTAGAGAAAATAAGAATAAGTTTTAAGTACACTTGCATGGTTAAATTACAGTAAAAACGTTAAGTATTGCGCTCGCTCTCTTATTCCATTAAAGGGATCCGTACTCGGCTCAGTGGTTAGGGAGTCAGACTTGTAATTGAATGGTTGCTAATACAATTCCTGAGTGGACCAAATGTTGTTGTGTCCCTGAGCAAGGCGCTTTACCTCATATTGCAGCAAAGTCCTGGTATCTTGCTCGCAAGACAGAACAACAAAGCTTTCATAATGGCAGATGTGGGTAGTGAAGAGGCGGGCTTTCGGACCCCAGTCAGATGCATTTACCACCAGTGTTGGGCAAAGTTACTAGTGGCCTAGTGGTTAAAAGTGTTGGGCATAGTTACTTTTAGGATTACTTTTTAGTTACTTGATGAGTTCACAAGTTTTGGGAAGTGCCTAATTAAGACAAAATTATCAGGTAAATGGAGTTCATATCTTAACAGTGACGTATAAAACAAATAGAAAGAGTAAAGAAAATATCAATCATGGTCACCAGTAAGATATGAACTCCATTTACCTGATCATTTTGTCTCAATTAGGGACTTCCCAAAACTTGTGAACTCATCAAGTAACTAATAAGTTATCCTAAAAGTAACTAAGCCCAACACTTTTAACCACTAGGCCACCTTGCCACTTCTCTATTGAGGTGAACCTTTCACACATGGGCTGCCACTAACGATGGAGAGGACATGAGAGAAGGAGCAGGAGGGAGAAATAGGGAGATGGTGAGAGGGGGAGTCAGAGATGGGGGGAGAGAGAGAAGGCAGGGCATGCTCTGTTAGGAGTCTTGCGGCATGAGAGTTTGCAGAATGGGCTCTGTGAATTGTTGATGCCAGCTCAGGCACACTGTTTATTTTCCCCATTTCACACAAGAATTTTAATTTATTTCTTCATCCTTTCATTTTTCTGGGAGACTTTAACTGTTGTTTAGCGATACCTGCTTCTTCCACCCGTGTGTATAGCCCTGGGCCAATTACGTTGTCAGGGAGCTAGAGTTTAAACATCTGTTGCTGGACGCTGAGCCTAAGCACAGTGATTTAGCTCCATCTTGAAAGATTTCTTGCTTGGGGAGAGTTGTGTGTGTCTGGCTCTGTGTCACCAGTGCAAGGTCATCCCTTAACATGTCAGGACAGGAAAAGATAGGGGACAAGTTGCGTCTCAGTCTGGTCACATTGATGCTGTTTGTTGTTTTACTTTCATTTAGACAGACAGTTTGAACAATATTGATATCGGTCAAACAACATTTGTTTTTCTTGAAAAACATTTTAAAAATTATGTCCATTGTGTTGCTTGGTCTCAAAATGAAAATGGATGGAAAAAATCTAAATCCAACTTGTTTTCATTTGCTTTTATCTTTTAGAACCCCTTCTCTGAAAACGTTCCACCCGAGATTGGTCTTATTTTCCTGTGTAAAGCAGTGCGGCTGTGTGAGGATTAGGATTGTGAGTTGAGGAATATTTCTCTGTTTCTCTTACACAGTGACAATTTCAGGGGCTATGATGTCTTTGGAGTATGTCTTTGTTTAAGCTGTGGGTCTTTCCTATAAGACCCGAGTCAGCTAAACGCATATGGACAGTGTCAGCTATAACTAGCAGTGACAGGGGCATTTAGTGGTTGTAATTCAAATCTAATTCAGAACATCTTAACCCTGAAGTCTGTCAAGGGTTCTGAAACAAACACCATCGCTGGAATACTCATGGTCCCAATCAGGTCCTCAGTGCGGCAGCACGCTGATGTGTCAACAAGCGTTGTTACAAAAACAGCTATCCTTCAACCAGAGAAAATGAATTTACAGTACACGGTCAGTCCAGGAGGGTGTGAGAGAAAAAGAAAACCGAGGGATCGGAGTCAGGCTCAACACTGTGCGGTTCCATGCCAGAGAACGCGGATTGGGCTTGTAATTGGTCTGACTTTGTTTATTGAAGTTAGAATGTAACGGAACGTAAATAAGTGGAAGTATGCTTCACATTTTGTCCTTACCGCCATGATTCACATTTAGTGCAGCATCCACTTGTAGCTCTGTAGTTGACAGAGACACATTTTAGTTCCAATAGATACAACATCTACTAAAACTGGGTTTGCAGGTTAAGAGAAAGGAAAACACAAAGTTAATGGTTCAGCAAATTGCCAAAGTTAAGCAGCGGATGTATTCCAAATCATACCATATTCGCCCGTATTTTAGTAGTAGGCCCATAGTGTAGTATTTTTTGTTAGGGCATGTCGATCTCCAAAATAAGTGCACTACATGTGGTGCAAGTTAACACAGACAGCAAAGTTTAAACCTTGAACAGCTACAATTCTCATAATCCCTTAAACTATGAGCCATTTACCTTCACTTCTTTTCCCAGATATGAAAGGAGTTTCCTTCCAAATATGATGTATGAACATGTGCTTTTGAATATGTGTTCTATTTTAGGTCGACATCAAAACATGGTTCCACAAAGGGTACTGTTATTTTGGGCCAAAAGCATAGAGTTGTAAGAGGACAGGGAAACAGAACCACATAAATCATGTAATCTATCTATCCATCTATTTTTTATCATCAACTATTTATTTTCAATATCCGTCTGTTAGTTTATCTATACTGAATATATACAGTACCGGTACATACAAGTAAATACTATATGCAAGGAATATAAACATGACATAATTTAAACTGAATACATCAACCCATAAATACAGATATTTTGTTAAACAAATTTAGCAGGTGCATGAATCAGATACCATCTTAGTTTTTTTAATTAAATATTCTACAATGGAAGAACACTAAAATTGTATTTATTAAAAATAGTAGTTCTACTATAGTAGTCTACTATAAAGACTGCTTGATCAGTGGGTTTGTGGTAGGTAAACTCAAGTTCACAATACTATGCTTTCTAAATTGGCATGACAGTCAACCCAGCCTTTTTGGAAAAAAACTGTGACCAACGATCAGAGTTTACCTGCCAATTGTTTCCCAATATACAGTGTTTTGGCTAATCATAACATGAGCTATAAAAACAACAATGAATCAGAAGTTTTTCTCCCTTTGAAATGACATTGTCCTTTTCAATTACATCTCTCAGAGGACTAGTAAAATAGCTGTTGTGCTTGTTGCCAATAACATCCTTCATGTCTGACTGGACAAATCATGTGCCAGAGGACTACTTGTATTTGTCTTTACAGTGAAAACAGTAAGCAGGGATTCAAAGCCAGGGGAAACCAGCTGTCCAACTGCATCCATTTAAATGTGAGTGTATTTTCATTACTCACATAATATAACACTTCTGTTAAGTGACACATGATTGATGATGGGGAGTGCAGTGGCTTTTCTAACCCTTTAAGTGCACAGAAAACAAATTAAAGCTTTCATCATGGTAACATGTCTATTACAAGATGTGCTAATAGCCCCTCGTTGTATGAAATTATTTGTGTGTCTAAATAATTTTGAAAAATTAAACTATTAATCATTCTGGAGAGAAGCTGACAAAAGATTGTGAGTTAAGGCTGTCGGAACGTGCTGAGGCCCATTTACAATTCACTTAGAGGTGTTTATAGCTTATTCTGTGAAATGGTTGTAATTACTTAATTGCTGTTCTTGCTAGATGGTGGTTCTAGTATTTCTAGGTGAAAAGTTATCCCGGACTTTGGTTTCAGACGAATTATCGAAAGTAAAACCAAATGTTCATTTTTGGCATTCATGCGAGTAATTAAGAAATATTTAATATATTTGTCTTAAATTAAATACAAGAAATTTAAAACACGAAATAGCAACAAATAAAAAATCACAAACGTTAACTTCGAACTGTATTTCCCAATTATGTTTTTATTTGAAAGAAAAGTAAAAAATGTTTCTAAGCAGATCGTAGTTCTGTGTGTTTTATGAAGTTCAGATGTTTAACCTTTGGGCCATGCTTCATCCAGGCAACGCAATATTATCATAAGTGAGGTTTCCACTGGTGAACAGTGCACACAGTCAACAGGCCGACCCGACTTGTGTTAAAACAGAAAGGAAAAAAACTTCACACATGGAGCTAAGTGAAGGTGTCAGTGCACCGTGCTGCAGAACCTCTCTGACTCGTTCACGGGTAGAGTGATCTCCCTCCCGGCTTGCTGCCCTCCTGCCCAACCTGCTCTTTGTTATTAAGCAGGTCCAACCGAAACACAAAGGATACTGTGTTTTTTATATGAGTAATGCATTAACCTGCTGGGGAAAAGTTCATGTTAAAAGTATGGGCTCGGACAGCACAAGATTTATGGCGATGGCTGCAGAAATTATGCTTCTTTCCCCCCAAAGGCACTTTAATTATGTAATTACAGCCAGCTGGTTTTCATTTGCGGTCTTCTTTAATTAGGGACACGGGGTCCTCAGTTCAAGTGCTCGGACTCTGCTTTGCGATAAGTCGAGGATTGTCCGGGGGGCTGCAGCCCATTCAGGCTAGGGACCCAGCCGAGTAGATTAAGCAAATCCACAGCAAAACTCATTTGTTATTCAAGCCCTACCCAGGAGCCTCACTGTAGCCTCCCACTGGGTCCAGGGGAACGAAGGGAAAAAGCCGGGAGCGGAGGCACATTTCCCCTTCTCATCTCTCTTCCTCATCAGCAGCAATTGTCCTCAAATAAGAAGCAGAAATATTTGCGTTTGCTTTCCCTATTAGGGCCAAATGCACGGTAAACAGATAAGGGAGTTGGGGGGGGGGCAGCACCTGATAATCTAAATTAATCTCCTCATCTAAGGTTATGGAGAACTCCTTCCTCCAAATAGTGTGGAGGGAAGGAGGCAGAGAGAAGGGATTGGAGGACAGGGGGATGGATGGAGGGCCCCCTTAATGCGAATCTGCGTTCCCCCTAATTGTTGGATTGATATTCAAGTCAAGGGTGCGGCGTTCTGCCGACATGCTAGATGTCATTTAGGGGTAATAGCGTCTGCATGTCTGGGACTGATCCGCTCTGTACTGTCACAACAGAAGATGTTTGGAAAGCAAAGCCTCCAGATCAATCAGAATAAGTAATATCTTCCACAACTCCTGATAAAACCCGGGCTCGTCTGTCCAAGCACAGCTACGTAACCCTAAAGGAGCATTAACATTGACCTTTCTCTAGATATGTCACCACACTGGGAATGCCAGGGATAAGGGCATGCATTATTTGTACATTAGGCTGTGTCAGTCATTCGAGACCTAGTCATTGGTTTTTTCCCGTAACGTTGCTTGAGGATTGCAAGCAGCTTAGACGCACGCATGTATTGTGTCTGTCGACAGAGATTATAAACCCTGAGCTTTTTTGCTTGCTTGGAGGCAGTCAAAACGTCTGGAGAATGAGAGAGACTATTCAGATGAGAAAAAAATTGACATTTTGTAAAACTATCAAAGCTTTGTCTTAGATTCATCTGGTTATTGTCAACACACCACTGGTTTTAATCCTTCTTCACATATTGTAACTGTAATCTTAATTTTGTGGATTATACACACACTAATTGTTTTCAAAATGGGCCCATATCCAGGGATATTTCAATTCACGTATTCATTTGTGTATTTACTAACTTTTATTTAAACATGGAATCAAGATGAGACCAGGGTCTCTTTTACAGTTTAGCCCTGTATTACAGCAATATAAAAAGATGAACAATATGTTTGTATGAGAAGCTCTCAAGGTCATAATAAAAAGCATAAAAAATGTACTGTTTGTATTCTGTTTTTATAGCAAATATTCACGACTGTGCATATTTAAAAAGTCTGCTTAACAACTAAAAATACATGCAAAAACAGATGGTTGCATTTGTGTTTGTGTGGCCCTAGTATAGAAAATACATCTTGTTCAAAATGTTGACACATATACAGCCAATGTTCACATTTTCCTTGGGTGACTGAGCCATTTCCGAAAAAAAAAAAAATTAAACAACACACAAAAACCAATTAGCAAAAAAAGAAAAAGTAGTATCAGAGAGATGTATCCCTTTCTTACCAAACCTCTTTGTTTGAATACCAAAATGTTCCTCTTCTGTTTTCCCTACTCTACAATGGACAAAACTCCATTCAGCCCTGGTCAGAAACTAGTGCCCTAGGTAGGGAATAAGGTGCCATTGGGGACACAGACTTCAATACGCCACCATCAAAAAAAATCACTTGTTCTGGAGTTAAGTGCTATCATCTCTATTTTTCCTCTGGCCAGCCAGTCGAGCTGTAACACCTGACAGTGAATGAGCATGACCGGTGTGCATCTCCTACTCAGTTGATAGGAGAAGGCTTTATTTCTTCCCTCTTGAGACCGGTATCCAATCCATTTTAGTAGCTATGTGTTGCCGCGCAAACGGAAACTTCTCGAATGGGGAGAGGTGGGCAACACTGAGCACCTCCACCATGCTCTGTGTGTTTGTGTGTGTACACATGCATACATAAACTGCATATATAGACAGCATTTATTATATGCTAGTGTGTGTATACTGAATGCCTGCGTGTTTGCTCTTGTGTGTATAGGCTGACAGGTCTGACAGGGGTTTGATATTTTTACTCATGGAAAAGATCCCCTTAGCTCCCCATCAGTGTCACACTATCTCCCTCTGTGTCAGTCACAAGCCTCCTTTCACACACAGCTCAGCCCGCTGAGAGGACGAAAACACCATGTTGTCAAAGGGAGGTTTTTAAAGTTTGGAGTGGCCGTGCAGGCGATTGGACTGTCTGTCACTGACGAAGTGGTAAGAGCCCAGATGTCAGGCTGGCTTTTGATTCTCTATGCATTAGAGTGGATGATGAGAGCCTAACTGGATGTATTCTACTGGAGAATCACTGGGAAAGAAGCATTTAATAATATGCAATTAATGACAAACAGCATCCAGCACTCATTGTGAAGAACACCCCCTGTATTTGCTCTACATTTTAGGATGATAGGTGGGTTAACACTTGTGCAACAAAATGTGCAATAGTATATAGTGTTTAGTGCACTTAACACTTTCACTAAATATTGATTAAAAGGTATACCACCATTTATTTAGCAACTAGCCTACAGAGAAAAGTTTCCATTAAAGAAAATATACAGTATATACTATACGTACTGTTTATCTTTTTGCTGTAGCGTATTCATTGGGTGACACAAAGTAGTGTGGCAGTATCTGGGTAAATCACCTGCTGCCTATTTACAGGTGTTAGATAGACTCCTCCTTAATCTGTGGCTCGACTCACTGCTTTGGCTCTGTCTCTGTAATGTCGTTGATCACAATTCACTGCTTTGGCACCCTGTCTTGAATAAAGAAGATAATGAAGAAAACTCCAGGAGTCATAAAACAGGCCTGTAATGGAAAACCAGGTATTAAAGTTTTGAAAAATAACACTGAACGTCTGTTTTCCAACCGTTATTGGATATCTCTCTCTGGGCTTTGTCTATCCACTTAACGGTAAAGCTTTACAACACGCTAAAGCTATTGCTAATGGACGGTATATCATAAACTTCTTAGTCCCAAATCACCCCCATTCTCTTGAAGGTGCACTACTCCTGGCCAAGGTACATAGGGATCTGGTTAACAGTAGTGCACTACTGTATAGAGCGTGATTTGGGACACACGCCCTGCGTTGTTGTTTGTTGAACCTGAGCTTTGGAGCGGAAAAATCATTAACCTCCTGCATTAATCAAATAAATGTTGACATGTTCTTGATGGCTGCTCCCAAATACCTCATCAAGAATCTTGGTTTCAAGAATACTTTTCACGTGTTTTTCAAATTATTGTTGTTGCAAATTGTGGGGTTAATTTTTCCTTAAAACCACCAGTTGCATTTCTTTTGAAAGGCCTTAACTTTGTCTGTGAAAAAGCTAATAACTGTGTGTGTGTATATGCATCTGCATGTTTGTGTGATTGTGGGTGTCGTGTGTGTCTGTGTGTGTAAATGTTTTACTGTGCAACAAATAAAATGTGAACTTCTGGAAACATTTCTCAGGTCTCCATGAGGAAAAGTATATGTTTCATGGGTTAGGTTAAGGGTACATTTTACAATTAGGGTTTAGAGTTAAGGTTAGGTTTTGTGGGAAAGGGTGTTTGTATAAAATAGGATATTGAATGGGGATAATGTGTGGGTCCCCACAAGCCTAGTACAGTGTGCATTTATGAGAGAGAGAGAGAGAGAGAGAGAGAGAGAGAGAGAGAGAGAGAGAGAGAGAGAGAGAGAGAGAGAGAGAGAGAGAGAGAGAGAGTGA
>JACXGM010008530.1:0-12485 GCA_016801145.1 Umbra pygmaea | reverse complement strand
AGCACACTAGGGCTGCACAGTTCTGACGTTCCACAAATCATCCAGTTTTCCAGAAATCCTGTATGGAGAATTCTTTACTTTCTCCTTGTGCCCTGTTGAATCTGGAAATCTTTAAAACAGAATTTCTGGAAAACCTGGGATTTTGGGAAAAGTTAGGCCTGCTTGATTTGTACAGTCGTAGACTGACACAAGGCTGTTTCCATGGCAGTCTCAGTGGTCAGGTTATCAGTTTATCCCTCGTAGTGAAATACTTAACAAAGTCCTTCCCTCACATCCCTCCTTGTCTCCGCTGCCCTTGATGTGTGGAGCCAGCCATGCCTTGCTCTGCCATCGCTCAGATGAAAAGTACAGTTAATGAAAATGTATGTAAAAAAGCATATAAACAATAGAGCTATGGTAGAGGTAAAAAGTTTTAGATTTTTACAAAATCCAGGCCTCAGAGCTGAATGTTTCAGTTGGGAGAAATACCCTTGATACTTAATTTTATGAGGTTTTGAAGTCCCTTGCCATATAATATATAATACCTGCCTCAGTCGTCTGCACCAGAGCCATGGCCTTGACCCAGGCTATTAAACACAGGCATCAGCAGAGCCTCCCTTTAAGTCGGGTCCTGTCTGAATTCCCCTGACTGAGCATATTACTCTGCTGTCAGGCCAGAGCGACCACTGGCTTTTGGGACGAAGTCTACAACTTGCTAATAATTGGCTCTTTCGGAAACTGCAGAACCAAATAGCTAAATTGAATCAGGATAAACACCTTTGCCTTAAAATGGAGGCATGTCACTTCGCATGCACAGATACTATGGTATCACTTCACACACATACAAACTGTTCCCATGTCTATCTAAGGTTTAGTCTTGTTGTGGTTAAAATAGCACTCAATGGGCCCTGGTCAAAATAATTGCACTACGCAGGCTAACAGAATGTCAGAAAGGATGCAAACAGAATTAGGACTGAATGAGGAAGCCAGGTGAAACCTGACAAAGGTGTCTCAGTTTGTGTGCTCTGTCTGCACGGTTCTCCCTTGGTTCTCAATTTGTTAATTCAGCTAACACTCTCGTTAAGCCTTTTTTTACTGACAACTGTGTTTGCCAAACTAGATGATTTCACTCAGACTTTAATAAAAGTAGCAGGTCAGGTCCCCGTTAATACCCAAATGGCACCTTATCCCATATTTAGTGCACTACTTACAGTACACAAGTGCACTATGATTCCCTGGGCCAACTAGTGCACTACATGGTGCAGGGTACCATTTGGGACACATGTATGTACTTACTTTCTGATGGAAACACTTATTTGAAGGTCATGGGTCAGGGGCCCATTTGAGAAGCATCTCTGTGTGGCCAGTAGGCAACATGTCTCAGTCTCTGCTCAGCCACCCAATCACAGACAAGATGGAGGACGCAGACTATTCAACACGACAGTAAATGAATGATCCCTTTTTTCTAAACTCTAATCCTCTTAGATTTATCTGAACCATCTCCTTGTTCATCTTCTGAGCTGCATCTCTTCATTCTCCTGTTCGTTCGTCTTGACTGTTCAGGAACTCGTAATGGTTTTACGGGGTTCAATAGCCGTTTATTGCCTGAGCTGCCAGACTCCATATACTTTTATGACACAGTCAAGATATTCATTCTCCACTACAACAGGTTGCTTACTGAAGCACAGAAATGCCTAGTAGTGTACAGTCTCAGATTTTTCCCTTAATGTATCTCTGTTCCCTATTAAAATATATAAATTTTGACTGGAGTCCTGTAAGCAATAATCAAAAGTAGTGCACTATACATATTAGGGTGTGACTTAGAATAGAACCATAATCTCTCATCATAATCTAAGTTATGTAAGAGCTGTGGACACTGTTACAAGACACTTGACATGCTTTCTTTACGGACCCTCTGATCTGGGACCCTGGAGCCATCCACTGAATTATGATAAAGGGACTGAAAACAAGGTTCTGGTTTGTGTTTCATCTGTTGTGACTCTGGCTAAAGGATGGTTTTTACATTTTAATTTTTTCTAAACACTGGCTAAAATAATTCTTTGAGCATTGAAAAAAAAGCAGCTCTGGTACCTACACAGTATGGGGACTTTTTGGTTACTGGCCAAATGTTCTAACCTATGCAAAGTATTTTCTAAGAAATACTAAGTAACTATCAGTTTAAGTGATACAGTTATTTTTATAATTATAATAATAATTGCAATGCTTTCTGAGAAATAAATGCCTAATTTATGTATAATAATGATGTGTTTTATTGTAAGATATTTTTGTAATAATTGATCAAAATAAAACCGTGGTAAGTATAAAAATATATAAGTTAATTGAATTAATAAATGAATCATCTTATTATTCACACAGGTACTTGTTCTATACACTCATGTCATCCAGCACATCCAGTCATATGGTTCTGTATGTATCTTTGCATCCAGTGAATTACGTCACTCCCGGCTGTGTTCCCAGAAGAGCAGTGACAGGGCCCTTGGCAGACAGCCTGCAGTAATGACCTCTGGAGCGCTGGGTCCTGCTTTATGACACCACGGCTCACGGTAAACCCAGTTTGACTTTGGGTGTCTGTCAGAGGGCGTCTGTGTTTACACTTGAACTCAAACAAGTGCTTGTGCTCCCTGAGTGAGTCCTCCAGCTCTCCTAGTGACAGGACGAGGTCATCACATGATGAACAGGCTCTCAAATCACACCCTATTCCTTATGAAGTGCACTGCTTTTGACTGTGATTCCCGTGTTAGTTTCTGAATGCAGCGTGATTTGGGATGTACAGTACTTGAATTAATCAATGCATTCTATGGGTAAGACTGCCCTTAACAACTGAGGTAGAATCAATATTTGTTTATTCCTAGCTTTAACCGTTTGGTTCATTTTGTAAATCGCTCACCCTGTATCAATGATTAAGGGAAATGTCATCTACCTCTTCAATACTCAAAGGCTAATGGCTAATGCTAAATAGTAGGTTTTGAATTCTAATGCATTTAGGGAGGTCCACTGGAAAGGAATGTTAACCATGCAAAACCACCAGTTTAGTTCTCCACCTTGTTAATGCACTGCCTGGCCCCACCCCCCCAGAAAAATTAAATCAAGTGCTCCATTTTGAGCCTCTCATCATTCCGTCCCATTCCAATCTTACTGATTTGTAAGTAAATCATGGCTGTCAGTATAGTAGCAGCCCTGATTAAAGTTCAGGGGTTTAATAGATCATTTTAAATAACCCCAAATTACTCCCCTCTCCCTGATCCACCTGGACCTCTGCCCTTGGTGCATGGCAGTTTTCAACCAACACAGGCAGAGCCAAGTCCAAGCTCGCGGTTCCTGCCTATTCCCAGAGGATGGCGCGCTGCGGGCCTAGACCAACATTCTCAGCTGGACTTCATCTGCTCTCAGACAAGCTGGCTATGAGAAAATGCAAAGGCAAAAGGCAAACCCACACATGATTCAACACACGCATGCAAAACACACACCACATACACACGCACGCACAACACACACACATTTAAATTTAAACATACTGTATATATACCATATATATATATACATACAAATATATATGTTGTGTATAATATATTATATATTTTGTATATACACACATACACACACTTCCAGGCTAAGAGAGTAGTGGAAAATCCTGGACAGTTGTGGTGCTTTGTTCTTCTAGTTGTAAAGCTGGAGCACGTCCAGACAACAGGGCCCCCATGTTCCCCTGACGGTAGAAGTCCACTCCAATGAATGGTGATTAACCATTCTAATCACACTTTAGCACATTAATCCTATTTTCAATCCAAAACACATCGGAGATGCATGCGGTCCGAGATCTTTTGGTTTGTTTTTTCTTTATTGCCACCACAAATCAGATGAAATCCAGAGATGGTGCCGGGCCCCAGTTTAGCCTGCACTCTCATTGAACTTGGACTTCATAAAACACGGTCAACCCTTTGCTCTGTTTTTAACCCGCTACTCTCAGTTAGCCACACATCGGCAGAATTTATAGCATGAAACCGATGCATTGACTCAACAAACAAATTCCCAATAGAATCTTAAGAAAGGTCTTTATGTTTTTTTATGATTAAAAGGCAAAAAATTTATTTCCCTCCTGGTGATGGTGTTTTATGAATACATATTATAGGGATATCTCTTCCATTTCACAGTATCTTATCAGTTTGACATTCTAAGTCACAGTGCCAGTTTGAGTGCTCAATTCATCTGTTACCAGAGTATTCCCGGAGGCCGGCTGTGATATCCATGTTCTCATAAGGTCTTGGAATACATCTGAACTATATCCTCCATTTAACTACCCATTGTCCCAAGAGGAACAGTTATTAAGGAAAGAAAGGTTGTCCTTCTCTGGAATTACATCTCTGCTGAACAGAAACCTAAAGTCTCCCATTTCCTGGGGAGTTGTGTGTTGGCTAGAGGGAAGTGTTCCACCCCCCCTTAGTCCCCCAGAGGTTTCACTTGGAAAACTCCAGAAATGTTACAGAGCTAATCTCCAGGAGCTCTTCAAGTGTTTTCCTATTAAATGTACATATGTATTGTTAACTAATCCTTCCACAACTGTGTCCAAAATGCCCGTTTAACTGCAACTCAACAGTTACATTTAACAGGAATGTTTCTTTTGTCTACTTCTCAGTTAAAGAAGAATGAATTTTAACATGAAAATAAGATAATTGTACAGAGATGTACAATTAGAAGCATATCATTCAGATTTTATGAAAACAAACCAAAGAATGAACTATACCGAAACAAACTCTCTGGGAGATGAGCAAACCCAATGAGGTTGTTACCTCCATGCTTAATGTGAGGGCGGACTGGCCTTCTAATGATGTAATGGGAAGGAGTTAAAGTAGCTAGCCTGGCTGCCTGTGACGTTTTAAACTTGAGCTAGCCCCTGGACAACTCTCAGGGAACATTTCTTTAATTTATCATGTGTTCATTAGCTTGGAAAACTTTAGCAGTTAACTGAGGCTATTAAGCATATGAAAACATGGGTGCTGGTGTCACAGTGCAGGGCAGCTAGGGCCTGCTGTATGGGCTGGTACTTAGCATAATGGTGAGCAAACACACATTAATCCCTCCTTCAGTTAGCGGCAAGACAGACGGACAGCGTGGGGCTCTTTGCATAATCTTAATTTAGCTAGCACTGGCCCCCTCTTCAGGCAGCCCCCCTCTGGACCAAAATAAACACACACTACTTGAACTCTAAATCACAGGTCCCGGCCAGTGACTCTAATTCTCTGGTGTAATGTAGCTGTCGTGAATGGCTATTTCATTGTACAGTATATATCAAAGAGAAAGAGTTTATCATTTTTTACTGTCAATTTGGTTCCCACATGAGGCCTACTTGTGCACATCTAAAATAGCAGCCCCCATGGTTCTGGTCACAAGTAGTGCACTGTCAAGTAGCCTCATAGGGTGTGATTTAGGATGTAGGCATTTCCACAGCTCAACTGTGGTGATGAGAAGGGGGCGGGCCAGACCCTCCCTGGAGCTTAACTGGTTTTACCTCTTCTCTTTTCCAGGGTGGTTACAGGGCGTGTGGCACTGGGTGAATGCTAGAGTGAGCCGTCTCCACTGGACGTTTGACTCATTATGTGACACTAACTTAGGTACTTTGTTTGTCTGACATTTGACATGTTCCAGCTGCTAGATGAGGAAGACACACACTCACACACACATTGGTTTTTCTATCCCTGACTCAGAAATGGCCTAGCCCTAAACCGACCGTAAACTTGCCCAAACCTCCATCCCAATTATGCCTGTATCTCCTATCCCCAAATCTAACAGGAAATGTCTTTATCTAAGAGTAACACAATTCTAATACTATGTGCAATAATATATTTCCTCTCTGTCAAATACCCGTATGTACACTTAAACATACCTATAAGCACTTTGGTATAATGACCAATATTAGAACAAAATATTACAAAAAATAAAAAAAATTCTGAGCAAGTCGTAAAGATATGTTGTATATCATGGATTGTTTACACTAATTCCAATATATATTTAAACAATTGGCCTTTAGTACAATCAAAGCAAATGAAGTCTCGTATATTTTACTGAGATATGATGGCTTACCTCAATGTTTTCAGATCTTTTTAAATTGATAATATAATGCTTGTGTGTCTGTACTTTCTCAGGACTGACCTAATGGAATATGTGTATGCTGAAAATATTCTTTCCCACTATATGCTGTCTGGGACAGTGCAAAAAAAAACTATATTAACTTTACACATGCTTTGAGAATGACTCTCTGTTTCCTGTTTCTTCCACATCCACCACTAAAAATGTGAAAAATAAATACGCTGGCAACACCAGGAAAAATGGTGAGTGAGACAGAGACAGAGTGTGCTATGGATGCATGCCATGGCCTGGTCGTTGGTGTGTTCATAAGTAGGCCACAAGTGTGAGCAATCACTGGAAATTATATGCTTTTAGAGGGATTTGAAATAAAGTATTAAGCCAGTCCGGGATGTTTGGCAGCTCAAATCACACAGAATTACATTCAGGGACATGATGTGCACCACAAATGAAGCTTTTGTCGGCACAGTCGTATCGCATATTTTCCGAGTGTTTGTAGGAGCATATGAACGGGATTCTGGTAGATTGCTGTAATAGGATGAATACAGACTTAGAATGTGCACTAGCCGGACAAAACACTGTAGGTGGGATGGAATCTGACTGCCTCTGTGTCTGTCGGCTGTCCCCGAGCTTCCATTGACGCTTTTAAGTTTTATACTCTAGTCGAGCATACACTCCAGATCTTTGAGAGAACTGTGGTGGGATGGAGACTACCATAGTGCCTTGCCTGTTGCCCTTATGGCATTTAATAATGAGGCAATATTCATTAGATTCCCATTCTATTTTGATCTAAATAATAATAATAATAATAATGCATTTTATTTAATGCCGCCTTTCATAACACTCCAGGTCACCTCACAAGCAATATACATAAGACAAATCACAAAAAAAACAAGCCACATATACAGATACAGTGCAGTAAAAACTATAAAACATATTCTAAAAAAAGATGTGTCTTAAGACGCATTTTAAAAGTCAGCAAGCAATCGCTATTGCGAACATCAAAGGGAAGGGAGTTCCATAGGCGGGGGGCAACATAACTAAAATATCTGGCAACCATGGTAGTTAGTCGAATCCGAGGTACCACAAGAGAAATTGAAGATGAGGATCTGAGAGCACGTGAATGAGTGTAAACATGGAGAAGCTGACTAAGGTATTGGGGTGCAAGATTATGAAGTGCCTTATAGGTAAGTAGCAAGATCTTGAATTCAACTCTATACTTTACTGGAAGCCAGTGCAATTGCTGCAGAACAGGAGAAATGTGCTCAATAGAAGGTGTCCTAGAAAGAACACGAGCTGCCGAATTCTGAATCAGCTGAAGCTACTATATCCATCCTTCTGAATTCACATGTGAAATAAAGACCCTTCTGATTGAAAGCAGTGCAGGTATTCCAAATGCCCACCTATACAGCAGTGTACCCCCTGATAAACGTCCTATATTAAGGGGGTTGTGATGATTAGTTAACATGTTGAATCAGGTTTGCTTGTCCAATTAGGAAACATCTCTATAAATTTCCTGGTCAAAATAGCGAACCATGTTGAGGATAAGTTGTCATTTGGGAATGGCATAGATGGTCTGCATGATATATCCTGTGTTTAGTATGGGGGACGGTGCTATTGGTTCAGTGTACCATCAACTCAACAGTGGGGCAAAATTACAGCCGTCAGGCCCTTTGCCACGCAATCAAGTCCGAATATGAAGATTAGTTTGCTCGGACGTCTAACGTGGTTTGTTCGGAGCACCCAAAGATATGAAAACATTATGATGATAGAGTTGCCTTTATCAGGATCTAATGTGGCCCTGCTGGATTCTCGCTGATGAGGGCAACAAGGGAGTCCAAAATGGCATAATTCTCCCTGTGTAGTTTACAACTTCTGAGCTGAGCTCTATGTGCACTTGATAGGGAATAGGGTGCGATTTGGAACACAGTTCCAATTGAAATGAGGTCACTGTTATGTTCTAGCTTTGGGTGATTTCTGAGGTGGAATTGGAGATGTTAACCTGAGCTGGAAAATCTCACAGGCACTTTTATCATACGTCTTGGTTTTTACCCCCCATGGACATATTTCTGATTTACCAAATGTGTCCTAATCAGTCACCCAAAATGTCTCCTCTTCAGGTATTGCAAAATATAAATAAACTTATTCAGCTGTATTGTAGAACTTTTTAAAATAAAACCAATCCGTTTGAATAAAATCCTGTGTATCTCATTTCATGATTATGAAAAAGTACACACCTTTTTTCACTTTTAAAATCAAATAATTCTTGACAAAGCAGGGGCCTAATTCTTCATGCAATGCCTGTAGAATTTATTCTAAACCAAATAGGTTTTGTTGCCCAGAGTATTAACAGACACTGCAAAAGCAGCAAATACAGTAACCAAGAACACATGCAATGAATATGAAGCAAATGAGACTTTATGGCAGGAGGTACCGAATGAATTTTCTATCTCCAATACATCTCCTTCTCGATATAATCTAATGTAAGACAGGTAAAGCCAAGAATAATATTCACAAAATAGAGAATTGCATGTTTCCACAGACAAATTTATTTTTGAGGTATACAGAAAATGAATGAATTGATTTGAAAGGATTGTATTTTTTTATGGCTGTCAAGCTGTTATAAAATTCTCATGTTTGTACCGTGAGGCTGCCATGTCATGAGACAAGAGCTCAAATGACATTTAAGTGTATGGTGGATTGCTGTTATGAAGCTATAATGCTTAACACCCTACATATAACCGATCGATTGTGATGTGATGTGCACCTTTAACTTAGCTTTTTTTTAGGTGAAAATGTTTTCCAAATATCCACTATGGATATTAGATTTTAATTCGCTTTATTTGCCTTATAGATGTGTTAAAATTGCTTGCCACTTTGTAATTTTTTCCACTTTTAAACAGTAAAAATGATTTACAGTCTGTTACTCCAATTCAATCTAACTGGGATGTAATCTGGAAATAGAAAACATCAGCAATCCAGATATTTTGCCAGCTTTTGTATTATTTTCATAATTTAAATAATGTTTCTGAATCAATTATCTCTAGTAAAAACCTAATCAGCTTTGTAAAACAATAAATTATGAGAATTCACAAACCTTTCATTAAATAAATCAAAGGTACCTCACACTAATCTAGAAGTCTTCTCTTATGCATTAATAGTTTTAAGTAAATGAGAAAATTTAGCAATATCCGATAAAATTATTTTTTTAAATAGATAATTAATACCAGATTAATCAATGAAGGAAAATAAATTAATGTTAATATTTTCTATTGATTATGTATTACCATTTCTCCATGTTTGTTCATCAAAGCCAGACATGACACACAACTGTAATTACTTTCATATGGTCCAAGAGGGCTGGTGGTGGACAGGTTTCGTCAACGAGGTTAGTCGGTCTGTCAAGTACTGGAAGACAAATGGGTGTGTTGTTCATAAGCATGTACATGTACGCCTGTGTCAGAAACACATGCATAAGGGCCACCGGGGTTCACTGCAAGGTGAACCTTAACTTCCTGCAATCCCAGATCATATTCACCTCTTTGATTTAGTATTGTAATGGAGTCAGCCATGTGGTGAAAAATGTGTCAAAACCATTTAGGGTTTAGAACTAAGTTATGCTGGTTTAGTTAGATTTTTGATAGCTTTTTTGTTAATTTCATTAACTGTGTTCAGGATGACATTTTGTATGTGCAGGGTGGCCATTTTGTTACTCAATATCCTGTATAGAAATTGCATTCAGTCTTCAAATGACTCAGAAAAGAGGTAATTGTCGGATGGATTTTAAAGGGGGAACATTATATCCCCCAGTTCATAACCACACATATATTCGTACTCTTTCAAAATAATTTTAACCTTTCTTTGGTTTAGCCTACAATTGATATCCCCAAACCGTGTGGAGAAGATATCCAGATCAGCGAGCCTGAGGTAAAGAATGGGAGAGCCAAGACCACCCGTCAAGATCAGATAAGAGGCGAGTGTGTGGCAAGCCTGGCCCGAATCAGCATGGCACTGGAAATTACACTGATGTTTGCAGTAGGAGAGAGGAGAGGGGGTAAAATATAACGTTCCCTTTGCTTTCCTCCCTCTCCCCACCATAACCACACTGTTCCCAGTAATAGATTTCAGCAGGTTTTTCGCTCTCGTCGGCGCTTGTTTATTATTGTTCCAAATGACAGAGTGCAGAGATGGGGGTGGGGGCATTGAAAACAATCATCGTCAAACTCGAGTACGCCGACTGTCACTCTGTCTGTAGAGGAGCCTGCTTGGGGAGTGGCGGGGCAGCTCAGGAGATTTACGGTGTCTTAAAAGCCACATTTCCCAAAGCCGCCAGTCGACCGCCATCCGCCATCCGTTCGTCTGTCTTCAGCCCTTTCACCGTGGTGCAGGATCCTAAGTGCAGTTTTAAAACATCTTCCTTGTTTCAAACACAGCCAGGATGTTAAGAGTAGGTTTGCTTATTTGTGACAAGCGGTGAGAGAGGACTATGTGTGTCCAGTGATTATGGTCGAAGGGCGGATTGCAAAAGGCCTGACCACAAACCTTTGCCCTAACTCTTTCTGACTCGCTACTTATGATACACTGTCATCACACCCTTAGGATCAGTACTTCTCATCCACAATTTGCTTTTTTGCTATTATGATTTGAACCAGAATCACATCTATTCTCTAAGTATATTTACACATACTCTGAATTTTGGTGGGATGGTGCTGGTAGTGTTAAATAACACAACTGAGACAGAAAACCGAAAATCTACTCAAAGAAGGCAAATCTGTGGTGAGCAAATTAGGGAAATTATCTCATATTAGCATCTTATATATTGTTTTACACATTTTCAGTACCATTATAATGTCATACCTGCCAACCTTTTATATGAATACTACTACAGCACGGACAGGGCGCATCACAGTGGTACACAGCATTCCAGAAGTGGGCATTCCAACATCTCAACAATTCCACAAAAAACAACATATGCAGGCTTTGAATAAATTTCCGCACTAATTTATTACAATAATACACTGCCTGTTCTCTTTTACCATTACTTGTCATTCAACAACCAAAAAATTGCAGTCACTTGTCTGATGACCTTATAAAATCGTAAAACTGACTATACTCAGTGGCAATATTAACCATCTAATTAGAATGAAAACATCCCATTTGATCCTGTTCTTATTAATATTACTGGAGGGTACGGTACTCCAATAAGAACATTTCCAATTATTGGGATAGATGCTGTGGCTGTCTCCAGTTGATATTTTTTTTAACCCCCGTACATAATGTTTGCAGTATAAAAGAGGGCTGGATCATGTGCATTGTACGTCAATCCTGCCATTATATTTTGATTTAATTGTAAGTGCTCCCTTATCCAACATCACCAGCGCCTCCCTCCACTGTACCAGCCTAGGGCTTTGCAGTTATGCACTAATGTGAACCATTGCTACATAACGTACTGTCATATGAATCAGACCACTTGTTTAATAAAGCGTGCATATACTAAATGTGGGATTTAACATTTCGATTGCAACTATAGCTATTTGTGTCTTTTTTAATATGCAAGATCTTTCTACCGTTAGTTGACTAAAAGCTGTGAAGTTAGTTAGCGGCACAAGCACTATGTAGCTAGCTAATCTACCTGTATTATGACGGTAACATTAATTACTGTAGCCAGCTACGTAGCTACCTTCGTTGTTAAAATTATCAGCAAAAAAAGCTAGCAATCTATTACAATGTTGGTTAGCTATCTGCTTGAGTAGCCCCTAACACATAACATTTTCGAACATGTATTTGCCAAACAGTTTGATCCTTGTCGCTACACGTTTCCATACGCATCAGTTGTGTATCATTGTCAACGGACAAGGTGGAGCTGCCATGTGTGACTCAAGCAGCTCTATCACCATAACCTTCTAGCAGGGTTGCCAGGATCCAGAAATAATTCCAGCCCAATGACAACTCAAAACACGCCCAAATGGAATGAAAACTAGCCCAATTTTCCAGTGTCCAATCAGATTAGACAAACAATGGATTCCCACAAAGGGCCTTAAAATAAACGTAACATTTATATTATTATATATTAATATATAAAACATATTGTTGTATGCAAATGTTTAGGCACCCCTGACAATTTCCATGATTTTCTTTCATAAATAATTTGGTGTTTAGATCAGCAATTTCATTTTGATTTATCAAATAACTGAAGGACATAGTCATAATTCGGTAGTGAAATGAGGTTCATTGGATTAACAGAAGGGTGGGCAGCCAGCTTCAACTCTACCTTTTTCACAGCAACATTAGTTCTTAGAAAGGAACTGCCTGTGCCAAATAATGTTCAGGCATTTGAGAAAGGAGCCACATTTTTGTATGTTTTTTGCTAACGATATTTATCATCATTTGGAACCTTTCGAATC
>JACXGM010008529.1:0-28817 GCA_016801145.1 Umbra pygmaea | reverse complement strand
CGGTATAATAGGCTTGGCGCATAAGTACATGAAGTTTCCGTACACGGCGGGTGAACAGGCAATCAAAAAGCACAATTTGCAGCTATGTCCGGTATCCCAAATGTAATCGATGCTTTTGACTGCACTCATGTTGCCATAAGGAGACCGAATGAGAATGCTTTCATTAATCGAAAGCATTTTCATTCCACCAATGTCCAAAAAACTTGTGATGCAGACATGTTGCTCTAATGTTACCCATTTCCCCCACCCGTGGCAGACACTCTCGCGATGAAGCACTATAGACGCTTTTCGACATCGACTGATATCTGACCACTTTTTTATTTCGACCACGGCATTCACAGCGTCTGCAACCTTTTGCCACTCCAACGCATTTTCGCCGTTCGTAATAGGCACACTGTGCGCATAAAACAACATTATCCTCCTCTATTCCACCTCGCCAACAATATTTTCTACTTGACATTGAGTGAAGTTGCTTTTTTGGTTTTCCTCACTACTGTGTATGCCATGATTTCTCAATCAATGAATATTAATTTCGGGGAGTTTCACTGACTTTTTATGGACAATTATGGGCGTGACATGTATCCGCAAAAGCTGCGCCACGTATTAGAGTTGATTGTGATTTATAAAGGGAAAACAGCGTAAGACCTGCGTGCGCATGGTTTTATAAATCTGAATATTTCTTTGCGTACGCACGTCCTATATTTCGTCCGTACGCCACTTCTGAGGCAAATCTACCGCAAAGTTTTATAAATGAGGCCCCAGATCTCAATCGAATTGAGCACCTTTGGGATGAGGTAAAATTTGGAGATTTGTGTTATGGATGTGCATCTCACAAATCTGCAGCAACTGCATGATGTAATAATGTCAGTATGGACCAAGATCTTTGGGGAATGTTTCCAGTACATTGTTATATCTATGCCATAAACAATGAAGGCAGTTCTAAAGGCAAACTGCACCCTGAACTAGATAGGTGTACCTAATGAAGTGGACAGTAAGTGTATATTAGGGCTTTTCCTTGAGCTGATGAAGGCAGCCAGCATCATAGCGTCTTGCTGTTTTGCCTCTGAAGATGAGTACAGTTGGGCCTGTTAAGTCCCTGGATGGGAGACCAAATGCTGTTGGAAGTGGTGTTGGAGGGCCAGTAGGGGGCACTCCTCCCTCTGGGCTAAAGATAATTTCCGATGCCCCAGGGCAGTGAAGGCAGGCCAGTAAATGGTTGTCCTGACACTCAGCTCTCACTAAAGGTACCATGGCAATTTTGTAAGACAAAGGTAGTTAATCCCAGTGTCCTGGTCAAATGTCCAGTCTGGCCCTTATACCATCAGTTACCCTAATAAACCCCAGCTTTCAATTAATTCATTCATCGTCTTGCCTCACCCTGTAAACTATTCCTCAGGCTGTTGCTGCAAAAAGAATATCTTCTCAATCAACTTGCCTGGTAAAATCATGCTAAATAATAATAAAGGGCTAAAACATATACATCATTTGCACACTGCAAATCACAAAAAACCCAGATACCATATTTTCAGCTTTACACATCTGTATACATTTGCTCAGGCAACTTAGGCAAAATAAATTTAAATGGACCCATGGGCTGCCTATTGGGGAACACTAAGTTATTAGTACAACTGACTGTGTCTCGTGCTATTCCATTACGTTTCCTCAGTGGGGAACCACAGATGTCTTCGTAAGAGACTCTAAACATCCACAGTATCTTCATTATTACACACACATTAACAGATGTAGGAAAATGTACACAATGTGCTTTGTGGCTGTTCTAATGTAGCTCCCCTGATTAAGAAGTATTTCCTGTTTTCCAGATGACGGCTGCCACCAACAGCCTGTTCCTCTGAAATATGTACATTAGTCTGTATACCACTATATAAGGCTGATATCTTCTGTCTTGTAGAATTACTAGAGTCTTGTAAAGGTGCCATTGTTTGGAGGACAAAACCCTTACTACCAGTCCTCCAGCTGTCATTGTAATTGTTGGCACGACAGGTCTTTATGGTGCAAGAACGGACTTGAACCCAGGTTATACCTCCTCCTCATCCATGAAGGGGATGTCCAGGTCTGAGAATTGCCTGCTTAATGCCCTGATGTTGGGCTGGCCACCCAGTTGGTCTCCAGGGCCTGTAGATGTAGTTATGTGGGCCAGGTCAGCAGCCGTAGGAGAGCCCTGCTGCCACTGGCTGGTCCTCAACATGTTCATTCTGCCTGGTGAAACACTAGAGTGGATTAGTTGAACAGTAGCCAGGCGGGTCTCACATCAACATGTGCTTAGCATGATGGAGACAGTCTGATCTGCTGGCTAATGCACAAGGCTAGTGACCAGGCTAGTGATATTACACAAAATATGGCCTAGATAATTCAACAAATTACAAAGAAAACTTTGAGCAAGCCCACACCTTGAAATACCATTGTAACTAGTCTGACATTAAATCATTTACCTTGTTGTTTACACAACAGGCATTTAATGCATGTACATTACATGCATAAACTACATTAAAAGGGATTGCCATAAAAGCTGTAAGAATAAACCATCATTTTTAAAACTCCCCTAACATAATTAAAAGTTTTCTCGAAGAAATTGCATGAAACACAAACCTTTTATTAATTTATTTTTTATTAGATTTTTCCCTATTTTTCTCCCCTCCCAATTCTCGATGACCCCGCTTTGTTGGCAGATCCGCAACTACTTGGACAGATGTGGGATGGTGAGGGGCACTCAAATGGTTCATCCAACCACAAGTCGCCGAGCCGCTAATATTTTTCACACTGCTCATCTGACACAGAAGCTTTCATGGCTATGTGTTGGATTTTATACACCTTTGAGCAAAATTGTTACAGAAACACCTTGACTTAAAAATGAGTCGGGGTGTCCACACACTTTTGGACATACCATATGTCTCTGTGTGTACAAACATTTTATACAAATAAATAAATAATAATAATAAAACTCTGATATTATCTGTGACGTATCATACAGTGAAAATCTCATACCGTTAAACCCCTACTCATCATGTCCTCATTGTAATTCCTGTTTAAATTTATTTTTATTTCTCTGACTAAAGGCTTCCATGTTGGATGAGCAGTGTGAAAAGAATTGGCGGCTCGGCGACATGTGGTTAGATGAACCATGTTAGCGCCCCTCACCATCCCGCATCTGTTGGGGGGGCTGCGGAGCTGCCGAAATAGCAGGGTTAGTGGTGAAAAATTGGGCAAGAACTATTGGGAGGGGAGAAAATTTGGAAAATAATAATAAAAAAATATAAATAATGAAATTATATCACCTTTATGGTGGGCCGATTGAGAACTGATTCTCATTTGTAATGGCAAATGGAAAAATATGCACTTCATAATGTATGAAAATATTGTTCCATCTAAACATCTTTTACCAGATTTTTTAAATATCAGGAAATACATGTTCTACAGGTTTTGGAATAGAAAGTAGCTCATTTTTCACTCCACAAAAGTCTACACAATTCTAGAAATAATATATTCAAATGTAGGCTATACTTTAAACAGCAATGCATAATGGATATAAAAAATAATTTTCATATTGTACAAATTAAAACAGATTTTTTTTCACATGTCAAATTGCAGCTTAATTGTTAACATTTCCAGTTTCATTTTTTACAAACAAGTGCTTTACTGATATTCCTCGTTTGCACAAATCTTCTCTTTAGTGCATCTGATTCTAATTAGCTGGATTAAATGCTAAATTAGGTTAAGGTCAATTGGGGTTGGACAGTAAAAGTGTTTGACAGCTCTGGTGTAAAGTTTGTTGGGAGTTGAGCTCATTGTCTCATAAATGCCAGCTTTTGTTTTTAAAGTGAGGCACATATATGAGGTCCCCTCAGTGCCGGCCCGAGCCTTTTGGGGTCCCTAAGCAGAATTTGATTTAGGGGCCCCCTTCTACCATGCGGAGTCAACTGTGCACTCAATTGGGGGCCCCCTGGTGGCTACAGGGCCCCAAGCAGCTGCTTAGTTCGCTTATGCCTGGGGCCGGCCCTGGCCCCTGGTTTTTAGTGTAGGTTGTAGTTGTGAGCTTTATCTTCAGAAAACAGTTGAACATAGTTGCACATGAGTAACGCAGAGGATCATGTACTATAGCGTACCTTCCACTGACCTGAGATTCGGTCCTCCTCCTGCAGGCTGTCAGAGCTCATTATGGACTCTGTATCCAAGTTGTCGTCGGAGTACTCCTGCTCTAATGCAGGCAACCTATACGCCAGCTCTTCCCTGTGAACACAGACACAGAAAAACATGGAGGCTGGCAGCATTGCGGTTTGAGCATTTCAACCGTAAATCAAAGGGTTGCTAGATTAGTCTCCCTTCCTTCAGTTAAGGTTAACTGCTCCTGTACGTTGCTCAGGATGAGAGCGCCTGTTGAATGCATGGAATGCAAATGAACCCAGGCAACACACAAACAACTGTATAGAGACAAGCCAACAGCCGATCACTGCTCATAGGACTTTTAGTTATTAAAAAGTGTTCTCCAGGCAGATCTGCCTTGGAGGCAGAAGTAATTTGATTAGTTAATTTAAAGCTGAATGTGGAACTCACGTGACATCGGAAATGTGCACATGAGCATAGTTTTCTCAGTCTTTAATCTTATCTAACCATACACCTAACCTTAACCCTAACCTTACACTGGAATGTTAAAATGTAATCATGTGCTATATAGAGATATAAATCGTAATTATAAATCAAAATTAAACTTAATGTGAGGTCCGCCCTCAGTTTTGAATCAACCAATCAAGTGAATTCTGCCTCCAAGGCAGATCTGCCTGGAAAACACTTTTCAATAAAGTTTCGTACTACAATGTTTCGTACTACAATGTCCTTCAAATTAACACACACTGTTTTTCTGCATCCGCATAATTTAAGGCAGTCAAACTTTAACACGTGTAAAGTAAAGTAATACTCAAGAGATTAAATTGTAAATTGTAAATAGGATCTGAGTCTTGTCACTCACTTCTCCTCTTTGATAGATTTGATCCTCTCAATGAGCTTTCTCTCTGACTCCCTGTCTGTGGCAGGCAGCCTCAGGTTGTCCATTCCAGGCATGTCTTCTGCTGATGTCTCTAGGATCTGAAGATAGTAGATGATACAATACATCAGGGAAAACACAGAAACACTGCTGTTGGCATAGAAATAGAATAATAGCAACAGCCATTTTTATGTGCTTCATAATTATATTGGTACGTCATCAAAATATATTCAATAAATGCTAACATTACAACACTCTCTTACCGAAACTCTTAAACTAGCAAGTGCGACTCACTTTACGGCCCCACTGACGTGCGTTCTCACCGTGACAACTAACAACAATCGCCATTTTGTTGTGTACTGATCGAATGACCACGCAAAATAGTTCAATCGCCTTTCTAGTCATTCTATTTCTATGGTTGTTGGTAAGACGGGAACAGTTTCCCAGCATTCTTACGGTGTTCTGTCTCTTGAGCTTCAGCTGGCTGACAGCCAGGCTCTCTGCAAACTCCAGCTTTAATATCTCCTGCATCTTCTCAGTGTACCTTCTGAACTGTTCTGTGATCAGAATCTCCACACACCTATTTTCACCACACAACAAAAATACACAGAGAATGCTCACAAAAGAATATCCCAAACTGATACTTAAACTTAAGCACAAACATCCAATCAGTCCATAGGCTGCACATAAGTGTTCCATTAGGACAGTGGTTCTCAAACCTCTCCTGGGGGCCCTCCAGCCATGCCATATATTAGATGTATCCCAGAACTAGCACACCTGAATCAACTTGTCAACTAATCATCAAGCCTTTACCTGCTTGAACAAGATGAGCAAGTTCAGAGATACAACAAACCTGTGGGACAGCTCTGGAAACCACTGCATTAGCGTACCACCCTAACGATAAAATTATAACACTCTGTAATAGGACTAGATATTCCTCCTCTTCGGCATCTTTAAGGCAGTTTTAGCAGTAGACGCACGTGGTTGTCTTGGAGACGTCTTTCATGCCAAGGAAGGGGTCGGTGGTGTCGGGGGATCGCATGATGCAGGGCGCAAACACGATTGCGAGGGAGTTAGCAGACATCCGGTTGTGCTCCTCCTCCTTCGCCACTCTAAAAGGAAGGAGATACTTATCAGTGTCTGTTTCCATCAGGTCAATAATACGCTTAATACACAATATACTTAACCTGTCATAAACCTTCTATAATCTGGGCCAAGTTTCCCAACCCCAGACACGTGATTAGAAAAACTTCAAGACCCTAAGCGCAGTGTGATACCCTTTCATTAGCAGACAGTTGGTAGCCATTACTTTTTCTTTTTACTATACTTAACAAAACCCATCTGAGATGCAATGCAAGTGGAAGTTCAAAGTATTCACGGATCCTCGTATAATTATATACCAATATCAGCCAACATGAATCCATGAACTTTAATGACAACATATCATTCAGGTTACTGAGTGAGATGTAGGAACCGGACTACCTTGCCTTAAAGACACAACGGACCCATCAGTGCTGCCACCTACCTGACCAGATGGAAAAGCAGTCTCTCCAGAGTGTTGAAGTTAGCCGCAGGAAGCTCTTCCAGTTTCTTATATATTGCATGCAGCCGCTCGGTCTGACCTGGCAACTCTGCACATTAAATGACACAGTGTCAAAGCCTACTAAGTACTTGGAATGTGCTTGATTTTGCTTGACTGGCATCCAGTGTGGATTTTTGGAACTATACTATTACATCCATTTGATGGGGAAAGCTAAATCAAGTCCATCTTTCCAGCATAGGTTATTCAAAAACACATGTAAACTTGAACTTCACATGAGATTAAGAAATGTGTTCCCATTTCAGTCCGTTTTGCTACGCTGCACTCTAGTGAACACTGCCCACTGGACACACTCACCCACAGCTTGTAGGAATTCATTGTAGAGGTTGTAGGTCATGAGGGGGTCAGGTAGCTCTCTGAGCCAGCGTTTCAACAGACCAGTAACCGTGTGAATGGAGTAGTTCTCCAGAGTCGCCATCTCAGGGCCTGAAAATAAATATACAAAGACCATTATCCTGTTGTGTTGCAGAAAGCATGTTATAAATGACTTGTGTGGTAAATGCTGTGATAAACAGAATAGTTTTAGCGTGTGACAGTATTTGGCAGTTCTAAAGAGGATAAGTTCTTACTGGACTCCAGCAGCTGGTGCAGTTCCCTGGCGTGGCATGCTGAGCCAGACTTGCGGTAGAGGCCTTCTGTGTACAGGCCGTTCATCTCCACGTGTTCCAGCAGCATCTGGACCACCAGGGGTACGGGGTGGGCCTTACTGCTCAGTGCACTCACCGGCACCCCAAACTGCAGGTGACCATGCGCCCCATTCTCCTATCACAGAGACAGAGACAAAGAGGATCGAACCAAGGTCCTGACAGTCTCTGATCAAGGCTTTTTTAAAGTTCACCAAGTACTGTAGTGCCGCTTACCAGCCTGGCGCATCGTGTTGAGCAGTCAGTATTTATTTTGGAGAAGCATTTCTTGTGACATGTCAACTTGCACGCTGAGAGACAAAACAGATGAGACAAAAGCACCAAGGTTGTAATAATGGTCCCCTAATATTTATGAATGGAATACTTGTTTTAATCATTTATTTTAACGATTTTCTGAAATTTCTCAATACCGAAATGGTAAAAAAATTCTACTTAATTGCTAGGCCAATAAACCACTTTGACTTTGACTTAGGCAATATTTAAACACTGCTATGACAGATATTGGCCCACAGATGGCGCTGGTAAATAAGTAAAAGTTCTACGACTACGGTCCACATTAATGTACAACCATAGACCGTATATGTGTACAACCAAGAATGTACAATTCACTGTTTCTCATCATGGGGAACCAATAAGATTAGGTGATTTTTCAGCATCTTGAAATAATTCTCAAGTTAGATTTTTTATATTCTCTTAAAACATTTCAATCTTCACATGAAACATTACAGTGCAACTTGTAACTGTATTTCTGTGTGTTCCAGGATGAACAAAGTTAAGCCACTCACCGCTGCACATGTAGGCCTTCTCCATGACCCAAATGTAGGAAAGACACTGATCACACGACTGCATAATGTTTACTTGGTAGTTGCTAAACATGTGATCCAGAGGACTTTGGGGCTGAAATAGAACTTTTCTCATCAGACAGTGAGAGTAACCGGCAAATTACCTTCATTTAAGCCTTTACTTTAGACAGTGCTGCTATTTACAGACAATTTAACTTACACATTTTCTCTTTTTCTCTTTCACCTTACTCTTTTTCAAGACCTGTAACATTAGAAAAAGTAATAAAAACACGCACCGAAAACAAAGCAGTGTTGCAAGTGTATGTGTGTGTGTTAATGTGTATGTCTGCGTGTGTGATAATGTGTTCAGTATGTATGTTTGTGTGTGTTCATGTGTACAGTATGTCTGTGTGTGTGTTAATGTGTATGTCTGCGTGTGTGTTCATGTGTTCAGTATGTATTTTTGTGTTTATGTGTACAGTATGTCCGTCCGTGTGTGTGTATGTTAATGTATGCATGTGGCCGTTGTGTGGTTGCATCTCTGGGTCCAAAACACCTTGGGTGGGGCGTCAATTCGTTTGAGCTCTCCTCGTATGAAGCCGTCCAGGATGGACTGGAACAGGTTGACCACTGTCTGGACCTCACTCTGTTGCTTGGCTCCGGCCAGATTGGACACACAGGTTTGGTAGCCCGTCATCAGACCCCTGTAGCCGATTTGGGGCTTCTGTTGGAAGAGGACACATGAGAGGAAGGCAGGCTTATTAACAAGTGTGGGGTATTATGAAGTACAGTGTAACCAAGGTTTGTGGACCAGCGTCAGTGTGTGGAAAAATCACTGTCTGCACATGTTGACCACAAAGTCCTACTGATCGATGTTACGTCCGCCAGTATAGAAGAAACATGGAAGGGTTTGCCTTGTCCTGTTTAAGTGTTTCTGTGCTGTGCTTCTGTCTTGTCCTGTGTGTTTGTGCTGTTTCTGCTCAGTTTGTGTGTTTCCCCCACAGGTGGTGCAGATTAAAAGGTACTTGGTTTCCGTGTCCTTGCTTGCACCTACGACCCCATACCTCCTTTGTTGGCCGCAGTGTGGCCTTGGACAGTGTTGGTGACATCCCACTCCCCTCCCGGGGAGCAGTACGAACGTAACAATCGACATCACGCTTAGTTTATAGAACCATCGTTACCACCACAGTCAACCTCCAACGACTTGGACGGAGCAATTTAGATTTTTCTCCAATGAATTTCACACAAGCTTTTGAACATTTAGAGCTATTATGACACCTTGCTAAAAAACCACAATAGACAGAAATGCATGTCTTCTCTACCGGCATTATTATGTAATATGTATTTTTATTATTATTGTTATAATCGCTGGCTTATTCAGAAATTGCCCAATACCCTTTTGATTAATTTCAGTCTCTATAAACCTTAGGATTAGCCCGGGAGAACCCTGACGGACATCCGGCAAATTTGAGATTTTGTCTGCAAGTCAGTCTGGCCAAGAGTCCATTCAAGCCCATTTTGAACTTTTCCAAATTGAGGCACCAATCACAACCATTAAGGCGGGCTTTATACGATGACAATAGCGCAGCTATATACTGTCATTGGTTGAAGCAGACAAAAACAATGATGGCTGCTGCAACAGAACATCGGGAACATCACTCGTTCGAGTCAGCTATCGCGTCTGTTTTAAGCAATTTGAAAGTTACATTTTTGTTAAAAACCGAGCAAAGAACAACACTTGAAGCCTTCATAACTAAAAAAAGATGTTGTAACGGTCTCGCCGACTCGATTCGATGTCTGATATATCCAATTGCGCTGAGAGGCATTTGAGCGGCGTCCGTTGGTGAAGCCCCTTTGGAAATGGGCTGTGAATGAACCTTGCCCAGACCCACTTTGAGTTACAACTGAGAAGGGTCTGGTGTCAACCAGGCTACCTTAGGAGTGCATTCTCCCAGCTTTCATTGGTTTACCAGATTCAGTATATTCTGTGTGTTTATTGAAATGATGGAAAAAGCCCCTAAAACCAAGTTCTATAGATTCATCACATGATTGTTCCGTATGCTCCCAATGTGTCATGAGGGCAAGGATATTTTCAAGACACCTTTCCGAACTTGGCTGATAACCAGCACACACAGTTCATTATGAAGACACCCAGAGTTCCGGAAGTTTCTTTCAGGTCAGTCTGGTGTGTAGTTTTGCATACTCACTGAGATAGAATACATGCCCTTGATTGTCTCTCTGAACTGCATGGTGGCTGAGAGGAAGATGTTCTCCGTGGCTGACAGTTCCTTCCTGGAACGCAGCTCATTTACCTGAGCAGAAGTATGACACCATAGAAATGGAATGATTAGGAAGGCCATTCAAATCAATGTAGCAGAATGGTCAGAGCACCATCCATTTTTATGTGTACCATTCCATTGTAAAGATCTAGCGGCCTACTTAATTAACCGCATTAAACCCATTTGTGTGTTGTCACCGTGACAACTAACAACAATCGCCATTTTGTTGTGTACTAATCAAATGACCACGCCAAGCAGTTCAATGACCTTTCTATCCATTCTATATCTATGTATGACATGTTATAAGGACTTAAAAAACATTAATCTCTAACATTCAACATCCTCTGTTTATACTTTCAAATCCTCTGTCAAGGAATGGAAATCTAAAAGGAGCAATGCACAAAGTACAAGAGAAATTGAAAAATAGGGATGGGCCGATACCACCTTTTATGGAACGAGTACAAGTAAAGAGTATTTCATTTTGGGTACTTGCCGATACGAGTACCGATACGAGTACTTTTAGGAACTATGCCAAATGTCACATTTATAAAGCTAAAATCTGCTATTTCTTAGATGTTGATCAGCCAATTCAAATATAGAAAAGTTAATATTCCTACATATTCAGAAGAACATCGTTTACATTGCAGGTCAATGTGTAATATTTATTACAGATGTCAATGATTTAAGTCTCCTTCCCTAATTAGCTAAAGTGAGAGAAACACGTTTGTAAACGCGAACGCAATAGCCGTTTATGTTAGAAATTGCCCTAAGCATTGCAGATGTTTTGTGTAAGATGAGAATGTCTGTTTGAAGCGACTTTTTCCAAAACAGGGATACTTACCTAATCATATATTATACTGTTAAGGTATTTGATTGTTTTATTATAATCGGTAGCCTACACAATTAGCTATAGCTGTATACTATCACTGTAATCTATTGAACAAAATTAAAAAGGCTACATTGCATTTCCTTTAAATTATATTTCGTTAGTATGTCAGAACTCAGAAATACCACTATTTTTTTCACCCAGAAGTTTTGCCAACTACGGATGTCTTTCCTCGCTGAAGGTGGCTTTCAGAGCTCCGGGGGGCGTTCCTCATGCTGTTTGCTACAGTTACAGTATGCACCGAATAGCATAATAACTTGCATCCTTTGTTCGTTCCTGTACTTAAATGTGCGCATTTCCTTGAGGATTCCAATATTTTTTACCTATAATTTTACAAATCTTAGGCTACATGAAAATAGCAATGAGAAAAACGATTTCGTATTTCGCCATTTGAACTCTACTGGATAACTGCTGAGGAAAATTTCAATAGCAATCGCGTGGCTTGGTGTTTGGAATGATTATGCATTTTAGGGACAATTAAATCGCTTTTCTTTCTTTTTTAAATAGCAATAAATAGTTTTACAGCTTTATAAGCATGGTCTCTGAATGACGAAGTAGACTGTCGTTATCATCAATATAAAATATATGCATAGGGCTGTAAAGTGTTGCACAGCATAATGCTCTTAAATGTGGAGGAAGTATCGGCTTGGAGTATCGGGCCTTTTTCACAAGTACAAGTACGAGTACATATGCCCAGTATCGGGCCCGATACCAAGTACTGGTATCGGTATCGGCCCATCCCTATTGAAAAAGGTGCATTAACTCTGTTATTAGTGCACATGTGACTTGGTCAATAAGTCATTTAGAATGAGTGACAGGGCAAATTATTCAGTAATGTAATTAGTTCAAATATAATAAACGTGTTAGTCTGAATGTCCGACAGTCATCAAACCTGGTTCCCCAGTAGCTCATCTAGGTGTCGCAGCTCATTGGTGTCAGTGATCTGCCGTTCCAGAGATGAATTCCATTCACAGACCCTGGTAGCACGGCTGATCCTGATAGTGGGGTTACGCCGCATCCCGTTGTTCTCGCTCGATGAACGATAGGGGTTCATGGATGTGGGAGACGTGACTGGACGGGGTGGAGAATGTGTTTAGGCAGAGAGACCGAGAGAAGGTCTGTGGTCAATGGTTTAATGCTCACCACATCAAATATAACACAACATCCGGAAGGATCGGACATAGTTTTCACAATAGAACAACCTGAAGATATACAACTCAGTGAGCCTGTTGCCAGGCAGCAGAACTACACTACAGTACCTCCACTGTCACAATGTGCTGTCTGAAAGTTCCTCTTCCCGTGCTCCGGTGGTTGGGGATCTTTGTTGGACCGTTTCTTTAAAATCTTACTGAAAAAGCCAACCCTGTGGAACACAAAGGATAAGCATTTAACTATGACAAAGAGCAGACATTCACATCTATTTTACTTACAGGAAATAACACAAAGCATAATAAATTATGTTGCACAGCCTCCTATGTTAGCTGAATGGGGTTTACCTCTCTGGTGTGGGTGGCTGGGATTGGCTGGAGTCATTAAGAGCTGGGCTCTCATTGGCCCCGTGGCTAAACTTTCCTGAATCTGTGACATTCTCTGAAGATGTCTGAAAATGCAGAGATTAGACAGTTTACTGAAGATCTGAGATTGAATGACATGACATACTTCAACCATGCTTGGGCAAATCAGTTGGATCATTAAATCATTATTGGTAACATGTTGGCAAAGAGGCTGCTTAGATAGTTTCCTTTAATATGAAGCCACGTTGAAGCAAAGTTTGTTTTAAAGGTCCCTTCCGGTGTTTGTAGTTGTAACCATAGCAACACTCAATACTAGACCCAACCACACAAGAAATAGTCCAAATGATGTATATCAACTTTACCTGACTGCTAGCTGACACGTTTTGAAGCAACTGTGCAGGTACTTTGTACTCCACGTTAAAAATAGCAATGTACAGTAACAGATTTGTTTAAAGAATGACACCTTTAACAATTCACCCAGAGGTAGATAAACACTTGGATATAGTTTTACATTTGTGCCTAGTGTTAACGAAGTGGGTTATTTTTGGGAGCCCACGCTAACTAGCCTTTGTGCAATTTGAATTTCAACCAGCCCTCCTTTTCTACAAATAATGAGGGGGTATTAATGTTGAACACTGTTTTTGTTTCATTTGTGGAGTATAGCTTTAATGCTTTTAGAAACTCTACAATAATTCCGGTATAATTTCTCTTGAGGAATAACAATTGGATGGCCAATTGCTTCAAGCTTTCTCATTGGTCAATGCATAGCAGCAGGTTTATATACATCACTGGTTAGACCGCGTTTCCCAGCATTTTCCCTGCCTGCAGTCCCCACACCATAGCCCGGTTTGTATCCCCTTATTTTACCTGAAGAGTTACAGTATTGCCTCGTCAGACATCCCAAATGAATGGACTTGGGTAGAGGTACACGGTGCATACCACATTGAAATACACAACAAATGCTAGAAAGAGAAGTCCCTGTTTATCCCCGGTTTTAATCTTCAGCAGAGACGCCTAACATTTATTTGACCTTTTTTATTGACCATTTATTTGACCATTAAGAAATTAACATCCGACTCAAAAATAAGAATGTATATTTGAACGCGTTCAACCCATGTTTTAAGATGCAATATTTACAAATATCTTCTCTCTTTCAGACATGATGAAATACACAACTGGAAGACTAGTCCCACTACTACGGTCATAATGTTACACACACTGGGTGGTGAATTGTTCCCAGATCAGTGTTGTCTAAACAGTTTGACAGGAAAGGTCAGAAACAAGCTCAAGCACCCAGAGAGCCATCAAGCCAGTAAGGTTCATGGCTGTGACTGGCCACGGCTTTGTATCACTGGCTCTGTTTACAGCCTGAAGAAGGGAAGCGACCCTTATGCACTGAAGACACATCCAGCCAGGCAATGAGACTAGGTGAGACCCTGTCCTAACATGCACAAAGCCAGCAGTGCATGCACAGCAACAGCCAGTTAGCGTGCAGTGGCAAGTAACGGTTCTCCGTTATGTCAGGCAGCTTGGTACCTGGACACCAGGTTTGTGTGAAAAGATGTCGACTGCTGATTGCCAGGACTGGCCCACGCCACTAACATCTGGGGCAGGGCTCATTGGGGGGAGGGGGAAGTTCCAATACTCGCTCTCCTGGGAACCATCAGCATGAAAATTCAGCCCGCTGCGTGTACAGGCTAACCGCCGCCTGTGGTAAGCTTGCCTGGGGGATGGCACCCTGACCTAAGGTGGCCAGGAGAGGTCAAGAGGCACATGTGAGATAAAGTGAGGCAAAGACACCTCACTGTCCTGTGGTTGTGTTCAGTAGGAATGGAAGAGGAAAAAACATGATGGAATACAGGAGGTGATCTGGTAACCTGCTTTATCGCCTCTTCCTGCTTTGCTGGCAAATTTGAAATACAGTGAAAACTTTTTACAATTAATTTGAAATTTGAAATACAGTGATAACCCTTTATATGTCAAATTTGAAATGCACTAACTTCTTTTGAAAATGCATGTCAAATTTGAAATACAGTACCAACTTTTGAAAATGTATGTCAAATTTGACATACAGTACTAATGTTTGAAAATGTATGTCAGATTTGAGATACAGTAGCAACCCCTTACAATGTACAGTTTGCCTGGCTCCCCAAACTATTTTCTTGTCAAATACAACATTTTGTTTGTTCTCCGACAATTTCTAGAGAGCAAAAACAATATAACTCTTCTGATTTGATAAAAAAAAAGATGGATTTGGTATGACGTTAAAGCAACACTTGGAGAATTGTCCATTGACTTTGGTACTCTGGATTGAGATCAGAGAGCATTCACTGATTGCTTTGTTTAATGACTGCAATAGGAGTCTCACAATGAACGTAGTTAATTACAGTGCAGCAGAGAATTTCATTTTGAGTCGTCAGGCAAATGTCACATAGGACCTTAGCTAACAGTTAGTATTTAATGATGTAGTACTGTAATAGAAGTATATTAGTGATATACATGAATATGTACAGTAAGGTAGTTAAGGTCTAGTAATGTAATAGGACTAATGACCTCAGAAAAAGGAGCATATAGTACAATGAATGTATAGTAGCTTAGTGGGACATGGTGATACCTTATTGGAAGTGGAGTTGTCTGAGTCTGAGGTGATCGTAGACAGATTGTCCAGCGAGAGGGACTTCCCTTTGGCTCTGAGTTAACACAGACAAATAGGTTGACAATAAACACGTTACAAATGCATGCAGTATTTATTTTTAACGAATTTCTCCCCTCCTGATTAGTCTTGTCCAATTCCCCTTGACCCTGCGTTGTCGGCAGCTCCCCAGCAGGTGCGGGATGGCCGAGGGCGCTCGCAACATGTGTCACAGAGCTGTCCCATTCTTATCACAATGCTCATTCAAAACCGAAGCCATTAGTCAGTACAGGCGCAGAAAGACCACACATTCACCGACTGTACTTCCGCGATTCAAATTCAGTTGTCCAGCGAAGCAGCAACTAAGTCTACTAAGCCACACAAATTACTTAAATTCATCATAGCTTTTTCTCTTTTACTGCATTGCTCAGTCATGGCTTAATATTTTCACTGTACTTGCAATAACACCTGTGTCTGCTGTACATGTGACAAATAAACAAAACTGGAAACATATTAAGGTGTTATTGAACAGTCCTAATGGTTATCAAGACGTTTTTGAAGAGTCATAATGAATATTAAAAGGTTTTGGAAGGGCCATAATGGGTAGTAAGAGGTTATTGAAGGGTCGTAACAGGTATAATGGCATATTGAAGTATTGTAGCATGTATTCAAAGACAATACATTTTATAAAAGCAATTGTCTAACCATGAAACAGTGACGTAATGGTTAAATGCTGATTGCTGTTTATAAAGTAATGCTCCCTGTACTTTAAAAGCATTTTTCTGTCAAATAAGGGCAAAAAAGTGTATGAAATGAAAAGGGGAATACATGGCTACAGCATCACTACAGTACTGGATATAATACTATAATAACATGACATACTTCAGCAGCCCCTCTAGGCGTTTATCCCTGGGTGGCTGGAGCTCAGGGCTAGAGTCTCCTGGACTTCCTCCCTCCAGGCGTTTATCCCTGTGTGGCTGGAGCTCAGGGCTGGAGTCTCCTGTAATTCCTCTATCCCTCCTGTTCTCCTTCCACTTCTTGGCATTCTCCTTGAAATTCTTCAAGCGGGAGTAGCGCTCCAGTGTGCCCCCTTGGGGAGGGAGGCTGGTTGAATTCCTCTCCTCGTCCCTTGCAATCAACATAATATGAATTGGATTTATAGTAGGGATGTGCCAATAACACTTTCCATGGAACTGATACAAGTACGCATTTTATTTTGTGTACTTGCCCATGAGTACCGATACCAGTACTTTTAATAACTATGCTAAATGTCACTCATCAAGTTAACATCTGCTATTCCCTTAGATGTTTATCTGTATTTAACAATTATTTATTAAACACTAAATATCAAATATATATAATAATATATAATTAAGAAATAACCAGCTTTTCAAAATAAGAGTTGCAATGTGCATTTTTTACAAACACCATACAAACTACACAACACTATGTGCAAAGGTGATCACTGCTTACGGCAGAGCTGACCATGATAACATAGCACAATGACATTCAACTACCACCAGATGTTGCTGTTCGGATGCATCACACAACTTTTTTTTACGACGTAGTAAAGGCGGCCACCTTAGCTACTAAGTGCTGCGGGAAACCCCGGAAGCATTATCCCATATAAATCGCTTAATTTTTTTTGAAAATAGCAATAAATACAGTCTAATCAGGTTTATAAGCTGGTCTATAAAAGAGGAAGCCTACTGTTCTTGACAGTTACGTGAATCAGACTTACCAGTTGGTTGGTATTGTTGTTTTCTACCATTTGTTAAATGGTTGAGCAATACAACAATTTTCCTCTCAATATACTGCATTATACAGTTGGCTACTATTCCCTCTCTGGTACTTTAAGAAAACAACTATGGCCATCCTTTGCTAATCTGTAAAGTGTGGTGCAACATAGTGCTCTGACAATTTGAGGTAGTGTCAGCTTGGAGTATCGGGCCTTTTTCCCAAGTACGAGTATGAGTACTTAAGCCCAGTATCGGCCCCGATACCAAGTACCGGTATAAGTCCATCCCTAATTCATAGGGTGCTGTTCCGACTAGTAATATATAACAATTTCTCCTCAATTGGTCCTGTCCAATTCCCACTCTTCTTGGACAGATGCAGGATGGTGAAGGGCGCTCACATGGTTCATTCAACCACATGTCACCGAGCCGGCCGATTCTTTTCACACTGCTCATCCGACACAGAAGCCTTTAGTCAGATCATGTACGAGTTGACTACGTTCACTGACTATACTTCCACATCTGAATTTACAGGCACCCAATCTAAACACAAGGAGTAACTGGAGAGCGACATGGTAAGGTAAAGGTACATAATCTGATTTACAGTATCCCTTTTCCTGGGCAGCAATTGGCCAATTTGTGCTGGGACTATCCCACTACACTGCGTGGAGCACAACACTTCACACCGCATATCAACAGATGAGCGTATCTATCTAAACATGTTGAATGTGCTTTTACTTTGGAGAGGTTTGGGAACTCAATTTATCCACTACCGATGAGAAGCCATCCAGACAATTCCACTGTGATGGCAGCCCTTTTGGACCATAAAGCTCACTACACATCAAAGACCAAAACTGAGAGGTCAGGCATGTAGGATGGTAGATTACCCGTCAGCCTTGAAGTCCAGGGGGAAGGAGAGAGGTCTGCTGAAAGAAGTTGGAGATCCTCTTCCCTCTCTCTTCTCAGGCTCTGCGGCATGCTGTCCGTTAAGCTCTAGGCCTGGCGTGGGTCTCCTGGAGGCGGGGCTCCTATTGGGGCTGTCATCCACCCCCTGTTGCTTCCTTAGCTCCCCCTTGTCTGTGCTCCCCTGGAGCTCTGTGTGGAGCTTGGCCCTTAGCGTGGGCGAGGGTGTGGTCTGGGGCTTGGGTGGTGGCTTGGGTGGCGTCTGGGGCCTTGTGGGGAGTTGGGGAGGCGTGGAGTTCTGTTCACCCTTGGAACTGGACAAGGGAGCAGATATGGATAATGGTCACAAAAACTTGTTTAAAGTTCTGCTAATTTATTGTACAGTGATTTCGAGAAAAAGAAAAGCCATAGTACTGGTTTTGAACTGGTTTGTTCTTGACCAGGTCCTGCAACTTCTGGACGCTTAGCCGCTTTCTGAAGTAATCGGTCCTCTTCTGAGAACCTCGCCATGCGCCCTGGATTACTATGGCTGCCCGGCTTCGGTTACCAGCCTGGAACGACCGCCAACACCTCTATGAAAGAACATGAGAAGATGGGAGATGATTTCCTTGACAATGAATGCTGAATTAGTGTTGGTCTCATCTTTTCCATTCAAGGGGTTTGTAAAGAAAAAAGCAGTATGATGAACTGTAATATATGTCGGTTTCCAATTTGTTACAAAGGGAACAAACAGTAAAAATATCTGATGATATTACAACATACATTTACATTAAACATTATTATACCCCTTTGCAAATTGGGCTAAGACAAAAGAACGGTCAAAAAAAGTTAAGAGATCATCGCCCTTCACCTACGAGGAACAGGATACAAAAAGATAGCGAAGAGGCTGTATGTTCCCAGAGACACTGCTGGAAGCATAGTTCGCAAGTTCAAAGTTGAGGGAACGGTGGTTACACTACCTGTACGAGGCAGAAAAGGAAGCTATCAATGGCTGCAGCCAGATTACTGAGATGGCAGGTTGTTTAAAACTCTTGAGTGGCTGCAAAATACCTGCAACAAGACTTGGTGGCAACAGGCATTGAGGTTTTATTGAGCAAGGTAAATGGCATTGAGGTTTCATTGAGGTTTCATTGAGGTTTCATTGAGCAAGGTAAATGGCATTGAGGTTTCATTGAGGTTTCATTGAGGTTTCATTGAGGTTTCATTGAGCAAGGTAAATGCCAGAACTCCAAGACGTACACCACTACTGAGCCAAAAGCACAAAAAAGTCTGCTCCAATATGCTCGAAATCATAAAAAGAAGCCACAAAGGTTTTGGGATTATGTTCTGTGGAGCGATGAAACAAAACTGGAACATTTTGGCACGATGGATAAGCTGTGTGTCTGGATGAAAAAGAATGAAGTATATGCTGAAAAGAATGCCTACAGTCAAGCATGGTGGTGGCTCTGTGATGCTCTGGGGCTGCTTTGCATCCTTTGGCACATGAAATCTGCAGCACAGGAAATCCTAGAAGAAAACATCATGCCATCTGTGAGAAAGCTGAAGCTTGGGCTTCATTGGACCTTCCAATAGGACAATGATCCCAACCATACCTCAAAGTCCACCAAGGCTTGGTTGCAGTATTAGTCCTGGAAGATTCTGCAGTGGCTATCACAGTCATCTGACTTGAACCACATAGAAAATCTCTGGTGGGATTTGAAGAAGGTGGTAGCAGCACGCAAACCCAAGAATATTTACTGAACTGGAGGCTATTGCTCATGAGGAATGGGCTAAGATTCCTCAAGAATGCTGCCAGAGGCTGGTGTCTGGCTATGGATCTCGTTTGCATCTTGTTTGCTATGCATCTTGGGTGCTCTACTAAGTACTAAATATGCTTGCCACTGGAGAAGTCATTATCAGTTGCATTTGCAGTTGAATTTGGAGAAACAACTTGAAGCAGTCAATGTGTTGAGCTATTTCAATTGCTTTTGTTTGATTTGTTCATTGTAAACAGCTGACAGCTGACATTTTTACTATCAAAAATATTTGCAATGGGGGTTAAATAATTCGTATTGCAATTGTATTTGGATGGAAAAATTAAACTGTTATTATGCTAAATATAGAAATTCATTGTAGATCATTTTCTAAATCTTATTCCACTAATGGTTGTGTAAGTGTTGTTTTTTTCTACTACAGGTGTATTATTATGGTGTCAAATAGGAACAAAAACAAACCTGTATCCTGATGGCAGCATCCTTCTTGGAGAGAAAGTTATTCCTGACAAGACAGGATCTGAACCAGCGTTGTAAAAGGATGATGCGACGCATTACTTCCTTGTTCACAGTATACTGGAGACTCTGTCTCTGTCTCTCCTTCAAGAACACCTAGGGGACGGACAAAGCCCACATTAATTAATGGACCATTATTCCCTTTGCAGAGGACTTACAGACTTTTATTCTGTCCTTTTCTACTTAAAGTTTGCCACACCTCCATGTAAGCTAGGAATGAAGGGAACTGTTATTTTTTGTGATTTTTCAAACCCTTCCCAATTCCCACTGACCGTGCCTTGTTGTCAGCTCTGCAACTCAACACTTTGGAAAGATGCAGGGTGGTGAACGGCGCTCACATGGTTCATCCAACCACATGTTGCTGAGCCACAGAAGCCTTTAGTCAGATCATGCACGAGATGGTTACGTTCACCAACTACACTTCCGTGATTGAATTTACGAGGCGCCCGATCTGCACACAAGGAGTCACTGGAGAGCGACGTGGCAAGGTAGACGATCGGCTAATCTACCCCACATCCCGGGCAGCGCTATGCCAATTTGCGTTGCCTCATTCTAAAGAGATCCAGGGAAAGTCAGAGAACCCATAGTCGCGCTCGTACCACTGGCTATCATGACGTAAGACTGTCCTGCAATGCAGCGACTTAGCCCACCAGAAATCAAGGGTAACTTGAAGGTGTTATGACAGTTACCTTGGTTTTCCCAATCTGGTATGTGCTGTGTTCAAGGCCCAACTTCTGCAGCAGCTTGGCTATGTCCTCTGGCGATGCGGTGGCATCTTTAGGCAGCAACACTCTGAACGTCTCCAGGAACTCCTTAAAGGTGAACTTGGCACTGTAGCCAGACTTCCTGATGCGGACTGTTTCCAACATGCCTGTGTATCTCAGCTGCTGTAGCACCAACGCCGTATCAAAGAGCATCTCCTTCTACAAGATACACAAAGACATGCACACCCAGTTGCATTAGTAATGAGTTAAAATCATTCTATCAATACTTACCATATATCGTTTAATGACTAAAATGTTCATTATACATGAACTGTCTGATTTACCTTCTCAGCATTGGCGCGGATACAGCGGATGAAGAAAGGCTCTGCTCTCCCCACCGTCTCCAGCAGCTTATTTAGAGATGTCTGCAAAACAAAATCACAATGATCCACAGCAGTATGAGTGGCATTCGTTTACCTACCAGACCCGTAGGCCCGGTGTGCCTGAGTGGGCTAGAACATCAGCCGGCCACAAACTGAAGGATTCAACCCGGACCAGAAGACACTCTGAGTAGAGGGTGCTGGTATATGTGCGTATCAATAATGTGTGTATGGGGTACCTGTTTGTACATAGTGTTGATGTGTGTATGTAGAGAGGCAGACCTGGAACTGGGCGCTGATGCTGGGTGGTTTCTTCCTCTGGTGTGGGTGTAGCAAAGAGCGAGTGGTGCTGTCGTGAAGTGTCAAACCCACGATGTGCTTGAGGGATTGGGAGTTCACTAGATTCTGAGGGACAACACACATCGATCGGTCAAACAAATAATCGGATGACCAACCAATCCCTCACAAACGGTCAACACATCAGCACCATACACTTCAATGCAACAGTCAGGTAATATTGTTAAGAGATAGGACCAAGAGAACATCCTGTACAGGTGACAGGAGTACGGACAGCACAGTAAATAAACATTAAATAATTAATCGTATTTTTAACAAGAAATCATCAAACACATGTGGAAATACATTTAGATATTGTTCAGTTATACAGGTTTTTATAGAAGTAAACTAGTGTTGTTCTTAATGAGTCTACAAATTTTCATGAAAATATGAAGTATAGCCACGAACGGGCTGTAAACACGTAACATTGGGGTACACCGACTGCCACTCTGCACATTGACCTATGCAAAATGTGGCCCTATGAATAATTGAATTTAACTATGCCAGCACACATGTTTTGGACATTGTACACAATTCATCATTTTGGGTTTAAGATTTAAATCCACCTTCTGGCAGCTTGTGGTAATGCAAATATAGAATTGCATTAGTTGAGGTCACTTCTTGTCAGCATCAGGATGCAGTACAGTTCTAGGAAGTGTTTGCATTAAATGTTGTAGCTCCATTAGTATATTTCTCCTAATTCTTTGGCCTTGTTAGAAGCAAAACCTGTAATTAATAATGTTAATAAGCTTCTGTTAATGTTGTGAACATGTTATATCTGGAACTATCATAAAATCCATGTTATTACTCATAACATATCCTTACGCTTGCCCATTTTTCCTGTTTCTAACACATCAACTTTGAGGACAAAATGAATGAATGAAAATGAAGAAGCAGGAAAATGGGCAAGCAATGTGGTTTTCCCGGTCTGCAGTGGTCAGTAAGTATTAAAAGTGGTCCAAGGAAGGAAAAGTGCTGAACAGGCATCGGGGTCATGGGTGGCCAAGGCTCATTAATGCACGTGGGGAGCGAAGGCTGGTCCGTGTGGTCCGATCCAACAGACAAGCTACTGTAGCTCAAATTTCTGAAAAAGTTCATGCTGGTTCTGATAGAGAGGTCTCAGAACACAGTGCAGCACAGTTTCTTGTGTATGGGGCGGCTGTTTTGGTGGCAAAAGGTGGACCTACACAATGTTAGGATAATGTTATGGCTGAAGAGTGTATATGTTTTTCTTACAATTCATTCAGATTCTATGTGATACAATCTTTATTATTGTAGATGATATATACATATTACTTTTGTAAACTGAGACATTTCTGTGTTGTTGGTTTCACACTTGATTCAACTAAACTTCATGAATCATTTAAACGTTTGTCATGGAGTTATGGAGTGAGTGTTTAGCCGTTCGGATAGCTGGATACCCTACGCTACTTCTAGTAAGAGCAAAACCCATGTTAATAAACTTCGAAGTCTATCCATGTGCTAATCAATGTAAATCTAAAAATGCCAGTTGTCACGTCGGTATGAGACGTGTCATTCACCGAAGTTCGGGCAAAAAAAGACATGGTAAGGTCAGAGAAATTTTGACGAACGTATGAACATATGAACACACGGACAGAAACCATTCCATTGTCTTCCATCAGGATGCATCTGTGTGGGACCATAATAGAGACTACTAACACATTACCTTAGGAATAAGCTGTTTGTGCTTGTTGGTCTTGTTCATCCTTTGAAGAAAAAGACAGGAAGATGGTGGTTAACTGGCTTTACAGGTAGGATGGACAACACGGACTATGCATTGTATTTATAACTTTTTCTTATTTTTCTTCTTCTTCCAACAGTACACTTACTTCTTTATCTCATAGCTGGCAAAGATGTCCTCAAACACCTCCAGGGGATAGTCATCAGAGTGATCGAACGAGAAGTCCAGCCATAAGCTGTAGTTCGAGAAGAAATGTTTGTTTAAATGTGGCAAGATGACGTTGCCACGCTTTAAGACGACGTTGCCAAACTGCACTGCAGAAAATGCTAAATGCAAGACTTTGCTCTCGAAGGTTTAATTTTACAAATTGATGACCGTGGGTTTAAAACATTGGAGAAGTTGTGCATTGCAGTTCAATGGTCTAAGGGCATTTTTTACAGTTTGAATGAAACAAAAACCTGCCAGCACATTTTTTTTCTGTGGATGAAATAGAACATTCTTGGGCATGAGGCTTCAATATATTTTCAGTTGAAGTTGAAACATATTGAACTACAATGCTCAAATGATACAAGTAACAGAACTCTTTCCCGCTTTTACCTGGATTTTCGTTTCAGCACAGAGCTGCGCTGTCTCCTCAGTCCCTCTGCAGAGATGCTAGACATGCGTTTAGAAAGACCTGTGGAAAACACAGCAGACAGGACTTGCCATGTTGGTCATCAGAATCATCGAAACAACCATTTCCAGTTTACAATTACAGTTATGGGCTAGTTATACATGAAACTAGAGGTTGACCGATTGATCGGATTGGCCGATTAATCAGGGCCGATTATGGGTTTTCAAAATAATTAGTATTTTTTGCTGGCCGATTATGGGTGATACTTTCTTGGGAGGTAGCCCGTCCTCTAGTGTTACAATTAGGTAGCAAACCATGAGGCAACTGCGTGCAGCCTGCCCATCTTTCGTGAGACGCACCACCTGTCACATGCTGCTGCATCTAATGTCTAGAGGACATTTTGTCGCTGCAGAGACGCCAGGGTGAGTTTCTAGTTAGCATGAAATTGATCTTTCAAGGGAGGAATTAAATCAATTGCATAACCACTAGTTAACTCCACATGGTTTATATTAGGCTAGAATAGAGGGTAGAGGTTCACTGCTTTTGTGAGAGAATTGTTCCCATTTTTTTATCAACCAAAACTTTTATCCGTTCTGCTCTCATCCAGATCAGCCAATTAGGGAAACGTGACCATTATTAATTGAAACTGCTGCACAACAGCTAACTAGTTTATAGCTCCCCGGACCACTGCTCAGTACATAGTGTATTTTGTTATTATTATTATTATCGTTTTAAAAATTCTTTATATTGTGTATAACCTTTTTAAGCCCTCTGTGTAGATGTGATGAGCCTTGTCAAAAGAATTTCTCTGCAAAGGATGATGTGATGTTATCCGATGCATATGACAAATAAACAACTTTGACTTTGACTTTGGCTATATTGTGTTTCATAAATAAAGGGGGATTTATAATTTATCATCAAATCAGCCTCAAATCGGGTATTAACACCAAACGAGTGCTAGTTTAATTAATATGTCCATTCGCCAAGGCACAATTTTTTCATTTCCATATTTGATTAATATAAGACAATAGTGTTTTCAAACATGGTTTTCAAAGTATTTTGAGTGAAAATGTTTGAAAATGTTTTCTGAGGTAATAAATCAATTGAAAAGTAGCTGACTTTCTCATAGACTTCTACAGAAACCGACCTCTTTTGCAATCACACGTGTTGCCCCCAGCTGGAATTCAGGTAGAATTCAGGTTTAAGGCACTTCCGCATTTGCTTCACTTTGCCAAACCGGATGCTAGCCCTGTGTTTCTAACCTGTATTTCCTATGGAATAATATATGCCGACTTCGTTATAATCAGGAAAAAACAGAGAGATTTATCAAGTGCTTCTGGTATTTACATCAGATATAAGTGCCTTTACAATATCTATGGGTTTGTATTAATCACTTAATAGGAAAATGTATATGAAATGCAATTCTTATTTTGACCATTATTAAAATATAATTTACTGCATAAATAAATGACTATAAAGTAAATCTGTCAATTAATCATAATCTGCTTTTTTGTTCTCCCAATAATCGGTATCGGCTTTGGAAAGTCATAAATCGGTCGACCTCTAAATGAAAGAGAAAAACAGTCCATGCTGATGCAGCCAGTTCATGTAATCATGAAGCCCTGTGAAGATGTCTACCTGCTGCTCTGTTGCGCCCCAGTTTGTTAAAGGCTGCTATGATGCGTATGGTTGCACGAAGGATTCCCCATCGAAACACGGCCACCGGGTCCGACCCGATCAGCTGACGCATGAAGGCGAGCTCACTGCTACGTAGCAACGCCACAATGTCTGGACGCATGTGGTCCGTGTTCTTTTTCCGGAAGTCCTGATGGAAATAATGTGAAGAGGATGGAGAGCGGTGGAGAGGGACGAGGGGTGAGAAGAGGAAGAGATGGACAGAGATCGGGTTAGAAGGGGTACTGCTAGCTGGGTGATGTCCTTGCAACTGACAGTGTAAATTACTACTGGAGAGGAACACAAGTTTAAATGTTCAGACCTTACATTGCTGGCAAAAGCTTTGTTCCCACTCACAAAGGTGGAAAAAAATTGTTGTGTGGATGAAAGTATATTTTCAGATAAGCATATGATGCATGCTTGAGTTTAGTGTTGTTTTTAGCAGTATTTTAGTCATCTTCATTTTTAACAGTCAACAATAAATCTGGACAACAGGTCTTCTGTGGTTGGACAAGGCATTCCAGTTGTACATGTAATGGAAGTTAAAGATCACCTAAATATTTTTATTTCATAGAGAAAAAATTAAATGACTAAAAATACAGACTAAAATTACAGAATTTTGTCACATTATAGTCACCTAATTTATCTTTAAAAAATAAGGTATGTTTTAGCCACCATTCATTTCTGATCATATACAGAATGAAAATGTATTGTCAAACTACATTACTGCTTTTGTCCAGAATTTCAAGTTAATTGATAAAAAGTCAAAAGAATTAGGACTAAATTGCAGACGAAATTAACACGGCTTGAGTTGTGATGTGAATGCCATTAATTCAAATAAAAATGAGATAGTCCCTTTAACTAATAATTTCATGTTACAAAGCCATGGTGGTAAAATGCCAAGTCAATACAGGCTACAACAACTGTATGCATGCATGCGAGTACAACGTCATACTGCTTTTGAAATGCAGGATATTGGTACTAATAAAATTTGCTTATATCAGGCAAACTATTTTGCATTGTTATGTATTGTTTTTAGAGGGATAGCCTAAAGGCAGAAGCATAGCCACTCTTCACCAGCATATATCCAAAATAGAGATGAATTATGACATCCAAACACGAGAGTGTGTTAGTTTCCGGTGCTGCTGTAGAACAGATTCATAATCAAAGAAATATAATGAATAGAACGGTTTTGGAACCTCTAACCATGAGAAAATGACTTGAAATAGGAATAGAAGGCCCACTTAAAATGGCTGCCTATTGTAAAGGAATAATGTCCATGTTAAAGTAACTATAAATTACTTTAGTACAGTCCTTTTTATAACTTTATATACCCTGGCAAAATTTGTAAGATGTGTATAATTTTTTAAAGAAAACATCAGTGATCAGGCAAAACTAATTTTTAAACTTTTTAATGGGATTTAAATTAAATTACAAGGCATCCCACAATAGCACAATCAGAAGCCTTTAGTCAGTTCATGCACAGGATAATTACGCTCACCAACTATACATCCGTGATTGAGAGAGCGATGTGGAAAATTAGATAATCCGAGTTATCTATGCCAAATCTAGGGTAGCGATATGCCAATTTGCCCTGCCTCGTGCTAGGGGTCCGGGCAAAGTCGAAGAAGCCATAGTCAGGCTTAAACCATTGACTATCATGACGTAGACTGTCCTACAATGCAGCGACTTAGTCCACTACCCCATGCGGACACCCCAATATTTTACAAATTCTGCCAGGGGTATGTACACAACTGTATGTTTAAAGTTCAGTTGATCAACAATCAAACATTATGCATGCATGCACTTCTTTTACTCTTCTCTACCTGGATCTGATATTGAACCATCCCAGCAAAGTGTCGGATGACGAAGGCCGGTTTCATTACTGGGGTGGGGACAAAGTATGGGTTGTTTTGATGCTGCTTCTTGAACTTGCCCAACAGGGTGTCATCTGTGGCCTGTGGTAGACTGAAGTTACAAAAAACAACAACATGTTTAGGTAATCACAATGGATGCAGCCAACAAGTACACCGGAGTTCACCATTTGACCTCCTGTCAATCTGGCTGATAACACCATGGAACTCCAGAATACTGACGTCCAGCAGACAGGAACAGATGTTCCTCAACATATAATCTGAGCAGACAGACGTTGGGCCCTAGCTGTAGGTTACCAAGGGCGTATCATCTACACCTACTTGCTCTCCTCATCCAGCAGGTGGAACAGCCCGGTGGGTTTCTGGCTGATCAGCTGGATACAGCCCAGGTTGTCTGTGTAGTCTATAGTTCTCCAGCAGATCCCCTCAGCCACATACTCCTCCTGGAATAATAATAGATTGGATGGATGAAGTCATGGACCAATAAACAAAGAAACAGATGGAAGATTCATCCATTCAGGATCAGAAATTCCATTACAACATACTGATGATCACACTCTTTCAACCCAAAAGACATAATTAAGGAATCTGTCCATCTAGTCTAGTAGAGGAGATGGTGTGTATCTACACCAGCCGCGGTCGGTGGATCTTAATTGGGGAGGAAGGGCTCGTATTACGCTCGGAACCGGAGTGGAATGGTGCGCAACGAACAAAACCAATAGTTTTTTTGATTTGCACACATTCCATTCACTCCGGTTCTGAGCGTAATACGAGCCCGTCCTCCCCAGTTAAGATCCACCGACCGCGGCTGATCTACACACTTACCGGAGCCAATATAAGGGCCTAGTATTTACCTGCTCCAGCTTGAATATGTGCTGGTTGAAATAGTAGTGTAGTTTCTCATTGGCGTAGTTGATGCAGAACTGTTCAAAGCTATTTGTCTGAAAGTCCTCAAAACCAAATATGTCCAGGATACCTATGGACAGACACTACAACAAACAATCAATGTTAACAATTGGAATTTCCGTATGAGTTGCACAGTAATTTGCTTTATTGATCCGTTAGTACTAGTTTCATCCCCAAGCTATATTTATTAAATACACAGCAGTGCTTTCATAGCCACTGATGTACAATGAAGTCATATAAAATACCCTCTTATTTAGAGTGACTTACATTAGTGAGTGCATTTTATTTTTTACCAACGGGAATTAAATTGAAACCTCTGCTAACATTATGCTCTTTCAAAATGAGCTGTAGGATCTTAGTAATATTCCCCTTAGTATAACTTGTTTTTC
>JACXGM010008528.1:0-28818 GCA_016801145.1 Umbra pygmaea | reverse complement strand
CGACTAGCGGTTTGAGCTCAAACAACGCTAAGAGAGAGCTACGAATGGTCCAGACCAACCTTACGAAAGTGTGACTTACAGAAGATATACTTAGCGTACGAACGTTTCGGGAACCGTGCCATTAGGTTAAGAGAGAGGTTAAGGAATAGGTTAAGAACTACTTAGCGATAAGAACGTTTTGGGGAACCGGGCCCAGAGCATTATTAAAAAGTGGAAAGCGTGTGTCACCACCAACAACTTGTCTGAAAATGGGCCACACTGAGTCTTGGTTGCGCTTTGCAGAAAACACTTGGAAGATTCTAATGCCATGTGGCAAAAGGTTTTCTGGTCAGCTGAGACCAAGATTGACCTTTTTGGACTGAAATGAAATGTGAAATGAAATGTGAAATGAAATGCAAGCGTTATGTTTTTAGTGTGGACTGGGCAATGGATCAGGATTTAAGGGAATATGGATGCTGCCATGTATGCCCAAATTCTTGAGGAAATCCTGCAGCCATCTGCTAGACCTCTGAAGATGGGCAGGTGGTTCACCTTCTAGCACGACAATGACCCTAAACACACCACCAAAAAATCTATGCAGTGGCTTAAGGATCGGAAGGTGAATGTACTTGAGTGGCCAATCAGATCCCTGACCTAAATCCAATTTAATATCTGGAGGGAATTGCAGACAGCAGTCAATTGCCACTCAACACAAAATTTTACAGAACCCGAACAATTCTGCAAGGAAGAGGGTTTCTTGATAAATAGCTATTTCTTCAGCTAAATTACCAGGATGTTAGGTTTTGCACCGACCAGCACTTCTACAGTGATTGGCAGGCACATTAGATAAAGGTGTCCTGTGATTAGGGCATCTAAATGTTGTCCGAATGTCCCCCAGTTTAATCCTTCAACCACCAAATTGAAGATCTGTTGTCCTGTTCATGAACAAGACAGACGGCCCTAATTGCTCCCAGGTTGTTGAGGAAAATTCATAATCATAAGCTTCATAATCTGAAGAGGAACGAGCTGCTCTATACAACAAATCCTCCTCCATTTTGGTTTATAGATCAAAATAACCACTAACTTTTCCAATTGGTTGCGCTTCAGGAAGTCGAAATAATAGGATCTTTGAGCACAGCGACTCCACTTTATGTTGGTGTGCCACTTGGCTGCGCGCTTCCAAACTTCTGCACCCAGCAATGTCCTTTGTTGAAATGAACAGGTGTCTCTGGTTCAATGCTGCTCCAGCATCTACCATGCGTATTGGGCTTTAGTCAACTAACCTGATTTTAAATGATGATAAAACAATATTAACTTTGAGTCGCATTAGCAAAGGATGTGGGATTTTGAATCTGGCAGGGGTCTGTATAAGATGGAAAATAAAGGTCTCAACTTGAACTGCACAGTGTTTGTTTTGTAAGGTTATGCAAATTTTAGGCTACCTAGTCTGAGGTGATTTGAGGGAGTAGGTTCCCTGGTGGTCAGGGCACAGACACCAACGGGTGTTTTCTGTGGGTCCTCAGAGGTGACTGACACTGGAGGCCAGTGCTGTGAGCGCTATGAGGTGGTGGCTCTGGGCTCTGGCCAGTCCTGCTGCAGCGGCTGGCTCTGCTTCAATGGCACCATGGTGCACGACTGTCATGGGATCGTCATCGCCAGGCGGGCTCTCAAACGGTAGGCTTCAACCCGTCACGTTCGTTAGAAAGAAAGGGATTACCTGGGGGCTCATTTATCAGGTGTGCATACGCACAAATCTGTGTGTAAACAATGCTTGTAACCATTTGAATGTAAAGTGGGGGATTTCTCAATATGAAGGTTTGCCTTGAAAGTTTGTAAATCCGTGACCATGCGTCGGCACTATACACAAATGACAAGTGATGGAAGGGAATTGCTTCTGAAATTTAGGAACATTTTAATGTGTGAATTATTAAAGGGGAACACTGAAACTTCTATCATTTGTCTGTTCCTAAATAATTTCAAATACTTTGAAAGTCTCCCTCATCAGTCAGCTCTCACTCAGAGAACGGGGTAGAGCTAGCTCCATTGATACATCAATAGGACATATGGGTCTGTGCAGATGAATGCGTTTGATACAACTTCGTGAAATAACAATCATTTGCGTGAAAAACAAACTGAGACAGACGAAAATGCCTCATTTGGTTGTTGTGTGCACTATTCAGTAGGATCTATTCAGTAGGATCTATTCAGTAGGATCTATTCAGTAGGATCTCATCTAGAACAAGTGAATTGCTCATTGCTCATATTGGCCAAAATGTTGGGAGTCATACGTTTATTAAGGTACATGTATGTATTCCTAAAAACAATCGGATGAATAGATTACTCCCAGATTGAGATACAAGCCACCTGAAGAATAGTAGGCTATTACAAAGTAGCCTTCCACTCAACGTACAGGTTGTACGCGTAAAATATGCTGCTGAATGTAAAGGTGACAGGTGGAATGAATGACTTATTTATTCTGCAGAAAAATATAAGGGCATTTACTTGTACCTAGGCTACATTATGGAGCTTTTAAAGATTGGATGCCTATTATTTTTTGTTGAATATATTCGTTTGAAGAACAGCATATTTCCCAATGTAATAGACACTTCTCTCCTTAGTGAAATTTGACTTTTTACCAGTCAAATGAGTAAACACAGTGTGACAGTTCATGGCTTCATCAAATTACACTATGGCACTTATTCTTCTGTCAAGTGCAGAATTGCAAAGTTATTGTTCCTCTGTATTTGGATTGCACTGTAAATGAAATGAACTTCGTTGTAGCTGATGCCTCCCGCAGGCGTAAGGGATGATTTTGACCATGTTTGGGTAATTATGGTTGTGATGATACGAAAATCGTAGAGGCTGTGTACAAGCACTGACGCTAAGATCAATTCATATATCTGGTGTGCGTACAACTAGGATTGTTTGATAAATCCCACTTTGTTAATGCCTACGCACATCCTTAATTCCGTTCGTAAGTACAAACGTAGGATTGTTTATATACCTGCTTGATAAATGAGCCCCCTGGACTTTCCTGTTTTACACATTTTGATTTACAAAAACACTAATGAACCCTAGGCTGATGAGATATATTGGGTGATGTGTTGTCTTCTGAAACTCACTTGTTTACTGGATGTTGGGAAATAATGTTTGTTTGTTGTTCAGATATTTGTTCAAGCAGTTGCTGCTGTTCTTTAGCCAAGACCCCAAGCACAAGGATCTGTCTATCTACCAGAGTACCCCTGACAGCCACCTGCTTCAGCTAAAGACTGGCATCTACCTGCACCTCTACACAAACCAGGCTCCTAAAGGCGCTGCTCAGTGCATTTTTATGTAAGTTCAAGTTTTGAATGGTTGAATGCACATGATATACAAGGAGACTCAACCAAATTCAGGCTCCTGCTAATTTCAAGACTGTAAATAGATGACATCTCACCTCTGAACAAATTTTGAGACTGGCAAGATCTCCAAATTGCTTGTGATTTAAGTTTTGGAGACTTTGTGACCTTAAGACACTACGAACTTCTGCAATTTTCCTGTGATCTTTGAAAAATGTCCTAACTATCAAACTATCATTCACACTTTGTGTGAACAATATACTTGGGTGCTTTTCTAGGTTGGCTCCTCACAACTTCACAAAAGCGAATTGTACAATTTGACTGTTTATATTTCGCTAGAAGCAATTTTTACAGTCTTTCTAAGCAGGCAATACTCTTACTCAGACGGAGTAGGGTCGAACTAGCGCAAGGGCAGCACCATAGGTTGATATTGCTCTATCAGCACTGATGTACTAGATTGAACTTTGCGAAATAACAATTATTTGTGTAATTATCTTTCACTGAAATCACTAAATTGGCAAAATTCAACTGATTGTTGTGCATGAACAGCAAACAAAATCAACACCTGCAAAATGTGATACATTTTAGTAGTGGCAGGTAAATCATCTGTCAATCTTACCAGCCACTTCATGATAGTCAGTGGTTCGAGCCTGATTATGGCTTCTCCGACTTTGCCCAGAACCCCAGCATGAGGCAGCGCAAATTGGCATAACGATGCCTGGGATTTGAGATGTATGCATACCTGCCAACCTGCACGCATTTTGCGTACCATTTACGCAATTTCAAGTCAAACTACGCTGGTACAAAATACTACTCTTATATACGCAAAAAGTTTTTTTGCCAGATTTTTTTTATTTACTCTTAACGCTAATATTACTAGTGCTGAAACATTTACAGGGTTCGGGGCGAAGGAAAAAAAACTCATGCTCCTGCTTCTCCCGCGAGTGACTCTATCTAGTAATCGTGATACAGCTGCTGGATTCACTCATGGCAGCTCCACCTCGTCCGTTGACAACGACCTACCACTGATGCGTTAGGAAACTGGTAGGGAAATTGACCAAACTGTTTGCCAATGCATGTTTGAAATGGAGCTACTCAAGCACATAGCTAACCAACACTGTCATCGTTTGCTAGCTTTTCTGCTGACAACTTAACTAGGTAGCTAGCTACAGTAACTAACGTTAATAATCCAGGTAGGTTAGCTACATAGCGCTTATGCAGCTAACGAACTTCACAGCTTTTAGTCAACTAACGGTAGAGAGACCTTGCTCATTAAAAAGACACAGATGTTTAGTGCTTGCACACCTGTGTGATTCATATGACAGCACGTTATGTACAAAGTTTCACGTTAGTGCAGCAAGCCTTATCTGATAGAGGGAGGTGCTGATGTTTGATGAGAAGGCAGACTTATTATTTAATAAAAATATAATTGCAGAATTGATTATAACGCACACCCAGCCCTTCTGTTTAGATTGCAAACGTCATGTACAGGGGAGGAAACAACTATATGAACTGGAGACTTCCACAACATCTATCCGAATAATTGGATATGTTATAATTGGGAGTGAGTGCCCTACACTCTAGAATTATTAATAATAACGGACCCTAATGGAATGTTTTCATTGTAATTCTATGGTTAAAATTGCCACTCAGTATAATCAGTTTTAGGATTTCATAAGACTCTCAGAAAAGAGTGCAGTTTTTGGTTGTTGAATTACAAGCAATGGGAAAAGGCCGTAATAGTGTAGTTACTGTATTAATTTAATATACAAGTAATTTTACAAGTGTGCATATGTTGTTTTTTGTTGGCTTATTGAGATGGTGGAATGCCCACTTCCCAAATGCTGTGTTCCACTGTGAAACGCTGTGTCCGCGCTGAGTTGGTACTCATAAAAATTTCTCAAGGTTGGCAGGTATGTATATGTCATAGTACTGAGACTGTGCTTGTGAAGGTGATAACTGGCCTCCAAGTATCAACCAACAAAGGCTGTGTCTCTGTTCTTGTGCTTTTTTACCTTAGTGCTGCCTTTGATAACATTGACCACAACATTCTTCTAGACATGTTCTGACATGGTTCAGATCCTATCTATCGGAAAGATATCAGTTTGTATCTGTGGGTGGTCTGTCTTCCAAAATATAATTTATGCTTTGGTGTTCCTCAAGGTTCTGTTTTGGGACCACTATTCTCACTATATATGTTGCCTCTTGGTGACGTCATCCAGAAACACAATGTCAACTTTTACTGTTAAGTGTATGAACCCCCAACATTGCATACCCTGAAAGCCAGCGTTTTAGATGTAAAATAATTGAATGACAGAAAATGATTTACTTCTAAACTTGGAAAAAACTGAAATGCTAATTTTAGGTCACAAGAAACAGACACCTGCTGTCAAATCTGGCAATGAACATAGATGGCTGTACAGTTATCAGAAAAAACTGTAAAAGACCTTGGTGTTACACGGGACCCAGATCTCTCTTTTGACAAACATGTAAAATATACAGTATCTCAAGATCAGCTTTTTTCAATCTCCGTAACATTGTAAAAATGTGAAACTTTTTGTCAAGAAATAATGCAGAAAAGTTAATCCATGCTGTTGTTACGTCAAGATTGGTTTATTGCAATGCTCTATTTTCTGGCTACCCAGCAAAGACCCTCAAATGTCAGTTAGTACTTAACATGGCCGCCAGAGTTCTGACTAGAACTGCAACATCTGAACATATTACCCCAGTTCTAGTCTCTCTACACTGGCTGCCCATTAAGGCTAGGGCTGATTTAAAGTTTTACTGTTAACCTACAAAGCACTACATGGACTTTCCCCTACTTCTCTGTCTGATTGACACGTTTCCACCTGGTGACTCCAGCGCGTTCCGTTGTCCCTGCCAAAGATCACCAAATTGTTTTGATGTTACACAAAGATTGTGGTCACAGCTCACTTATACTGATCTCCATTTATGGATACTAATTGAACACTGATATAATTTGGCCTTAACACAATAAGTCATGTATCTTTCAGTTTCCCCACCCGGTACAGCCAGAAGAGGACTAGCAACCCCCTTGAGTCTGGCATCTCTCTAGGTTTCTTCCTAGGTTCTCCCTACAGTACTAGAGTTTTTCTAGCCACTGTGCATCACTTCTAGTTGCTTGCTCTTCAGGGTTTTAGGCTGAGTATCTGTTAAAATTTGTAAAATAGATTTGATTGATTGAAATATTGTCTGCTTCATTCCTGCCAGAGTTCTTCTCAGACCCTTTGAAGATGCAGTATTATTCTGTTATTCCATATGATAATTGTACATCATAACACTGGCAATATTTGAGTTGTATTACTTGTGAGTCAGCAAGAATAGATACGGTCCTTTATTTTACTGGCCTCTGAAATCACAGCTTCTTCCCTTTCTTAAAAAGGGGTGACAACATCTTCTAGGTCATGCTGAAACTCGCATTGCAAAACAATTTATTTTCCTGAAACATAAAATGTATGTTACAGGAAATGTCTAGCATTGTTGTGCTCGTCCTTGCTTGAAATTGCCCATTCATGGCTTATAAATATGCCTCGATGGTTGTGAACAACCAATTGTCGACCGCTGCTCCATTGTATAGGTCTGTTTTATTTTTTGCTCTCTCACATCACTAATAGCTACATAATGTACACACACTTCTCTGTTCCCCACAGGAGTTCTGTTAAAAACAACTACACCTCCCTGAAGCTGCAGTGTCATGCCAAAGGCTCCCTGATCCCGGTGTCCTTCCTGAACCCCAGCGTGTGGGCCGCTCGTGTCTGCTGCATGTCTGACAGCGACAAGCTGTGTCGCTGGACTGTGACTGGTGTTCAGGGGGCACTGCTAAGCCACTTCATCCAGCCGCTCTACATCACCAGTGTGATATTGGGTAAGTAGTGACTAGGAGCTCTACATCACCAGTGTGATATTGGGTAAGTAGTGACTAGGAGCTCTACATCACCAGTGTGATATTGGGTAAGTAGTGACTAGGAGCTCTACATCACCAGTGTGATATTGGATAAGTAGTGACTAGGAGCTCTACATCACCAGTGTGATATTGGGTACGTAGTGACTAGGAGCTCTACATCACTATTGTGATGCTGGGTAAGTAGTGACATGGAGCTCTACATCACCAGTATGATGCTGGTTAATAGGGCTGGGCGATATGCATATCACGATACAATAATGCACTGTATAATAATTTATTTTCAAAATAATAGCGCTCATTTTAATTAATTGCAATAATCATTGTTTAGGTAGTGGGTCCATGTTCATGTGTTGGTACAATTAGTCTATTTTTGGTAACGACAGACTGTAGTGAATGAGTTTCACTAACCCTTCCTACAGTTAACAGAAAATTACCCATATATGTTGACTAAGTTAAAGAAATAACCTGGTCTCTATTACTCAGGTGGCACCAGTTACTTCTCTGACAAGGTGTCGGACACTGTCAACAAGCGCCTGGGTGAGGGGGCCTGGGATGAACAGCTGTCCCCGCCCTTCAGCAGGAAATGTATCTTCTTCTTAAACAGTGAGGGGCTGTGGTCTCCTGCTAGCTCCGGCCACTGCTCAGACCTCAGCATCAACTGGTGCCTGGGGGACTCCAACATCGAAGTGCTGGACAGCACTAGTGGCTTCACTGTGCATGGGTAACTGCATGGCCAATTCAGCGTATTTATTATTTAAATGCTTTTTTCCAGAAGTTTTTTAATTATAATTGTCCAACCAGAGAAAAATGTCTATGTTCTAATTTGGTGTCAGTTCACCATGAATCAAAGCAGAGGTCCTGGAAAATGGCCATGGATATGGAATAATAATAATAATAATAATAATTCGTTCAGCTTATATAGCGCTTTTTAAGAACCCAAAGCGCTTTACACAGTGAGGGGGAAAGCCCACCTCAACCACCACCAATGTGTAGCACCCACCTGGGTGATGCACGGCAGCCATTTTGCGCCAGAACGCTCACCACACATGAGCTATCAGGTGGAGAGATGAGTAGTTATATATGCCAATTAGGAAGGAGGGGGATTATTAGGTGGCCATGATTGAAGTGATGCCTGGTTGGGAATTTGGCCATGACACCGGGGTTAACACCCCTACTCTTACGATAAGTGCCATGGGATATTTAATGACCACAGAGAGTCAGGACACCCATTTAACGTCCCATCTGAAAGACGGCACTCTAAGCAGGGCAGATGTCCCCATCACCACCCTGGGGCATTGGGATTGATCTTTAGACCAGAGGGAAGAGTGCCCCCTACTGGCCCTCCAACACCACTTCCAGCAGCACTGGTCTCCCATCCAGGGACTAACCAGGCCCAGCCCTGCTTCGCTTTAGAAGCAAACCAGCAGGGCAATACAGGGCTCTATGCTGCTGGAATGGGCCTCTAGATTCCCTAGGGTGAAATGTTACAAGTCTTTAAGAAACATATTGTATTTTAGTCAGTCATACTGTATAAATAAATTGTAAATTCATGACATTTTGTTTTTTAAAGATTTTTATTTTGTAGAGGTTTATTTTCAGGAAGCAGAGGCTAAGTTGACTGGTATGTAGAGGGGCACAGGGAGTTGGCAGAGCAGGGGTATGAACCCAGTGGACATGTCTGCTCCAGAGTCGAGCTTGGACCACTACACCAAACGCTGGCATTGTTCATTACATTTCCATCTGCAATGAATCCAGCGACTGAGGTTACACTCTGCATTGTAAAATAGTAGATAACGAACGGTTCTACGCGTTTGTGGTGGGGTTTGTTTAGGGCGTTGTAGAGATGATGATTTGGTGTTCTCTATCCCTCAGCTCCCCATTTGTGAGCGGCTCTGGCTTCTCCAGCAGGCTGTGCAAGAGGGCTCTCTACAGCAATTTCCGTAAAGTTGCCAAGCTGGGTGGACACCGCTGTTTACTGGATCTTCCTACTTATCACAGTGCCAAGGTGTGTGTTTATAACTAACAAGGCAGAATCTGAATTCAGTCATTTTGAATCTTGAGGAATTGAAATTATTTTGGATATGTCAGTACTGTACGGTAACTGCAGTTCCTAAAAGTATTTACCACGTCAGATTTTCTGATGTATTTATAAACTCAGCAAAAAAAGGGATGTTTCTTTTTTCTCAAATTACTAAATTTTTCCCCAATTTCTCCCCTCCCAATTGTTCTTGTCCAATTTTATCCCCACTAACCCTGCTTCGTCACCAGCTCCACAACCCCCCTGACAGATGTGGGATGGTGAAGTACACTCACATGGTTCATCCAAACACATGAGCTTGCTGATTCTTTTCACACTGCTCATCCAACATGGAAGCCTTTAGTCAGATCATTTGATGTGTGGTGATGATTTCATTCACCAACGGTACACCCGAGCAGCACCCAAGGAGTCGATGGAGAGCAACGTGACAATGTAGATAAATTGGATTATCTATCCCAAATCCCGGGCAACACTATGCCAATTTGTGCTAGGGGCTGGGGCAAAGTCGGAGAAGCCAATATTTTACAGTGAATTGTCAGATCTTCAACTAAAACCTAAAATGGCATAAAAGGGACTCCCCCTTCCTGTTTTTCTCCCCTCCTAATTTGTCATGTCAGTGTCTTTTGGGTTGAACGAGCAGTGTCATAACAATCAGTTGGCTGGCGACATGCTTGGAGGACTCACATGATCCATCGTCAACCATCCCGCATCTGAGGGGTGCGAGATCTTGCTTATTTTATTTTACTCCTTGTCGATGTAGGGATTTTAGAGGTCCAATCAGAGATGCTCAGATTCTGTTCCCGTGCTCGGAATGGGCATGGCCTTCCTGGAAGTGGGCGGAGCTACCTGGAAACGGTTAAATTAAGCCTGACATTATGGTTTGCAATTGCTCAGCAAACCAAAATCAATTTCAGACTTGAATAAAACTTCCGGGTAGCTCCGCCCACATCAGGGAAGGCCACACCCATTCCAAGCACGTTATGGATACTTAGATCATCCCTATTTACAAAGCACCTCATACTATAGGGAATTATAATCTGATGAATAGTTTTATTTTTATGATAAGAAATACAGTTTTCATAGCAGCCGGATTTATTATCTGGGCAGCCGGAAGGAGAAAGTTATTCAGTTGTGTACATTTTGAGCCGTAACAACAACACCTTTTAAGTGGTAAATGATGTTCCACCTTGTTGTTGCAGGTGGAGTCTCATGCCTTTCAGAATGCTAAGAGAATAGTGAACCAGCAGCTGCTTTCCAACAACGCAGGTCCATGGAACTCCAAACACCTGGTAGACAACTTTAGTCCCTGATTGGAGAGAGAGGGTTGTTGTTAATTTTGTTTGTGCTCTGCCTGAGTTTTACTTAGTTCAAATAAGGGGTTTTGCAGTTCTGGGCAGTGTCTCCTAACTCTATTCTATGAAAGGTTGAACTGCCTCATTACAGAATGGGAAATCTTCTGCTTTATGGTTTGTTCGGACTCAGGAAAGGTTTATAATCCACACAAATAATATGGAACAAATATTTGAAATTCTTGAAACATGCTTACCTCAATTTTTGACTACAAGTTTCAGAGTTACGGACTGACCGTATAATATCAATCCTGGACATTTACCTCTTTTGACAATATTGGCAATATAAATTTAATTTACCTCAAGCAGTTGCTAGTTGTAATTTGTTACACGTTCTAGACTCAGGGCTATTCTTTGGCATATGCTTAAATATGTTAACCTCAATATTGTTTATGGGCTTGCACCTGTTATGTGTTGATGATCAATAGAAATTAAACATTTTTGGCTGTGACTTATACATATCCATAAATATTTCTGGTGAATTAATGCTGTTTAACTCTCTCTTTCATTCCACTTATAATGCTGATAGCTTAAAATATATCTGCTATTTTATGATCAAGAGCATTGCCACAAAAGTTAAACAAAACCTTGAAATAATTGCATGCCCAATCAGATACTGTTCTTTCAAAGAGGCAAACTCACTATCATGATAAACTATAACCCATGATTACACAAGTTCTCGCGGTAAAATATATTTTCCATCTGTTTACCTGCATGTCTCCCTCAATTTCATACTGACCACTCACTCGCAACCTTCCGTTAACAACTAAAGACATTGTTACACATCTGAATGCAAGTATAATATAGACAGTAGTTTAAATCCCATTTAGAATAGGTTGCAAGTTATAGGCCCCTCCCACAAATATGCAGGTTAAGTGTAGGTGTAATTATGTTAATTAAACAGGAAATGTAATTTAAGCTCACATATCAAACAAAAGGCTGAAGAAAAACACCTGACAGATGCTAATATCTAATAATTGAAAGGGGATGACTACCAGCTTCCTAATGCCATTATAGGTATTTCTCAACTATTAATATTCAGCAAATTACATTCTGTTAAAATGGAGTAGGCTAAACTGTGATATTGATTCAAAAGGAGCACCTGTTTCAATAGCATGGCTTGCAGGACACTTGGTCTAACTATGTAGGCTGCTTTGAAACTTGAAACACTCCTCACGTCTGTGTAGTATAGTACAGTGGTTCTGAAACCTCTCCTTGGGGACCCCCAGACGTGACAGTTTAGCTGTAGCCCTGAACCATCAGATCAGATTCACTAATCAACAACATGTTGATTAGTAGATGAGTTGAATCAGGTGTGCTAGCTCAGGGGTAGTTCAAATACATGGACTGGCTGTGGGTCCCCGATGAGAGGTTTGAGAACCACTGGTATGGTAGAACATAAAGGCTGTCTGGAGGCAAGGCGTCTAGTGGATGCTCGCCAGCTGCTCTTCAGGTTAGAACCTGTTCATATGAGTTCTGCGCTTTCCTCCCTCATCCAGCACAACCTACCACCTAACCCTCCAAGGCCACTTGGCTACACTAATCTGTATGTTACCAATAAAAAACTAAAGAATTTTTATAAATATTTATTTGGATCAATGAATTCAATAGCAAAGGAATTAAAACAGATCAGTAACTAATATTATTACTCAAAATGGAACTGTATTGTATTACTCGCCATAGCAAAAAGTTCAATTATTACTGTAACACATTACCCTCAACACCGATGTAGACAATTAGTGTACTTTAAGAACGTGGCAAGTTTTACATCACCCAGCAGACCCCCTTATCCAGAGCGATTTACAGTAATGAGTGCATACATTTTTATAATTTGACATACAGAAGCCCATTGGGAATCGAACCTACAACCCTGACATTACAAGCGCCATGCTCTTACTAAGTGAGCAACATGATGACCAGGTTTTAGCAGCTCTCAAGTCAAACTAGACAGTTTTAACCATCTGAGAAATTGGACAAGAAATAATGTAAATGTATGCAAGGGAACCCTAATTCAGCTACGTTCCTGTATTTCCCATAGATGGACAACACACACCATAAATAATTTAACCATTCAGGCAAGGACCAGGGTAGCTCTTATAAATACAGAACTCCATGGAAATCTCTGGAGTAAATTAAACTACCTTGTATCCAGTGTAAAGAAAACACACCTAGTTAAAAAATAACAAAAAAACAAGGCGACAAAATCCCTAGGATTTTAATGATCCACGGCTGGCTCAGATCTGGAGCCGCGTGTTCAACATTTCGAGAAGTCAGTAATCATTGCTTGCTAAACAGTTTTTTAAACATATGGCCCCCTTGTCTTTCATATCAGAAAGAAATATTTTTCTTTTGACCAACAAATTACTGGTTCCACTAATAAGTGTTTGGACCATGCCAATTAGCTTAGTTGTTTACCTCAGTCTCCCATAAAACCTACATGAAGGCAACAAGGGGATAGTGAGGCGGTTCCTAATTTCATCTTTTTGTTTTCATCCAGTCTTGTCGATTATGAAAGATTCCTTTTTACTAGGGATGCACCGATCCGATACTGGGATTGGAAATGTGTCCGATACTGGCCAAAAACATGGGATTGGATATCAGCATATGGAGTCGACGTAATGATCCAATACCATGTCCTAATAAGGTGCAGTAAACACGAGTCCTTGTAGTGATGGGGCATTCAAAAATAAAGTTAACCATTATTGTAGATTATTGTAACCTTGCTGAATAATCAACAATAACTAGTGGTCTAACTTTTTTGTCCAGGAAAGTTTTTCATGTACAAAATAGTAGGCTATAAGCGGTGGTGAAAGAAATAGGTCAGGTGAACATGTAAGCTAATATGCGGGTGCTTTTTCATATTGCGGGTAACTTTGCCTAATCTACCAGCCAATGAGGCGGATGAATTGTAAAATGTATAATACATTTTTATTACTGTTATGTATTACTTCAAGCAATTGTCTCGGATTGGATGGCGTTTGACAGAAATGACATGCGTCAAGGCGCATATACAATTGCACAGAGCTAGTCTGTGAGAAATCCAGCCTTAGGTGTAGTATACAGTGCATCCAGGGAGGATTCACAGCGCTTCACTTTTTCCACATTTTATGTTACACCCTTATTCTGAAATGGATGAAATTCATTATTTCCCTCAAAATTCTACAAACAATACCCCATGACAATGTGAAAGAAGTGTGTTTAAAATCTTGGCAAATTTATAAAAAACGGCAAAAGAACATGTACATAAGTATTCACAGCCTTTGCCATGACACTCAAAATTGAGCTCAGGTGCATCTTGTTTCCACTGATCATCCTGTGGTAAATTCAGTTGATTGGACACGATTTGGAAAGGTACACACCTATATAAGGTCCCACAGTTAACAGTACATGTCAGAGCACAAACCAAGCCATGAAGTCCAAGGAATTGTCTGTAGACCTCTGAGACAGAAAATGGAAGAAGTTTGGAACCACCAGGAGACTTCCTAGGGATGGGCGCCCGGCCAAACCGAGCGATCCGGGGAGAAGGGCATTAGTCAGGGGATGAAGCATGGTGGTGGTAGCATCATGCTGTGGTCAGGTTTTTCAGTGGCAGGAACTGGGAGACTAGTCAGGATTGAGGGAAAGATGAATGCAGCTATGTACAGAGACATCCTTCCTGAAAACTAGGGATCGACCGATCTGTTTTTTTAGTGCCGATGACGATACCAATATCTTTTTCATCAGCCTTAGCCGATGACCGATACAGGATGCCAATTTTCTTGAGCCGATATTTGGAGCAGGTACTGCTTTTGCTCCCTCAATTTACATCATAAAAATGACACTATAACAAATGTTACAAGTCTCAATTTAAAAAAGGAACATTTAAAAATGAAAAAAAAATTAACAAATAGTAAAAACAGGTGAGGTAGAACAAGGGGCAGTGCATGGTAGGCATGTGAACTGCAGCGTCTCCAGCAACACAGAGCTGCCTGTGTGGATGCCTGTCTGTAAATAAGGCCGGGAAAATTAGCGAATTTAGCAGCTGCGTATCGGCTGATACCAATACACGTGAAAACGCAAATATCGGCCCGATATATCGGCCGGACTATAAAATCGGTCTATCACTACTAAAAACCTGCTCCAGAGCGCTCTGGACCTCAAATGGGGGCGAAGGTTCATCATCCAACAGGACAACAACCCTAAGCACAGAGCCAAGATAACAAAGTGAGCACAGGACAATTCTGTGAATGTCTTTGAGTGGCCCAGTCAGAGCCTAAACTTGATACCAATTGAACAACTCTGGAAAGATCAGAAAATGGCTGTGCACCAATGCTCCCCATTCAACCAGTCGTAGCTTGAGGAATGGGAGAAACTGCCAAAAAAAAGTGTGCCAAGCTCAAAAAGACTAAGTAGTAAGGAAAATTATTAGTTTAATCCATTTCAGAATAAGGGTGTAACAACAAAATGTGGAAAACGTGAAACATTGTCAATACTTTCCAGATGCACTGTATGCAGTACAGATGTAAAAAGTTATTTAGCTTTAGTTACAGTCGTATGCAAATCTGACAATTTCCATGATTTTCATTTATTTTTAAATAATTGTGTATTTGGATCAGTAATTTCATGTTGATCTATGAAATAACTGAAGGACACAGTAATATTTCAGTAGTGAAATGAGGTTCACTGGATTAATAGAAAATGCTCCCCCGGAAGAAAATGTAGTAAATTTGGTGCACTTTGAGATCAAAATTAAGAGGCTAGATCGATGTAGAATCTGTGCCACGGCCACGACACCCCCCCCAAATATTTTCTCATCGGATCTACACGAATCACGTATGTGACCCATTTCGGTTTCAAAAAGGTGAATTTCACCAAAAGGTGAGGAGTTAGCATGCCTGACAAAAAGTCTCTTCAGGTATGCAAACGCACATTTGCACAAGACAGCTGCATTTTGAAAGAACATGCTGTGGACTGATGAAACGGCATTCCAAGACAAACAGTTGCTACCCACAGTAAAATTTGGTGGAGGTTCCATCATGCTGTGGGGCTGTGTGGCCAGTGCTGGTACTGGGAATCTTGTTAAAGTTGAAGGTCACATGGATTCCACTCAATATTAGCAGATACTTGAGAATAACGTAGAGTAATCAGTAACAAAGTTGAAGTTACGCCGGGGCTGGAAATTTCAACAAGACAACAACCCAAAACACTGCTCAAAAACTATGGAATTTATCCAGAGGAACAAGTACAATGTTCTGGAATGGCCATCCCAGTCCCCAGACCTGAATATCATTGAAAATCTGTAGGGTGATTTGAAGCGGGCTGTCCAAGCTCGGCAACCATCAAACCTAACTGAACTGGAGATGTTTTTCAAGAAGAAATGGTCCAGAATACCTTCATCCAGACACTCATTACAGGCTACAGGAACAGGCTACAGGAAGCCTCTAGGGGCTGTTATTTCTGCTTAAGGAGGCTTAACTAAATACTGATGTGATATTTCTATTGGGGTGCTCAAATTTAAGCATGTCTAATTTTCTTTTGATGCATCTTGCACTATTCATCCAATAAACCTAATTTCACTACCAAAATATTTCACTAATTAAATATTACTCCTTCAGTTATTTGATAGATAAATGAAATTGCTGATCCAAACATCCAATTATTTATAATTGAAAATCATGGAAAATAATCTTTCGCATTCAACTGTATTTTAAGTCTTAGAAACAAAAAATGTTGCACCTCTCAAATGTGAAAATCTGTTGTATGAAAAATCTACAACAGATTTTCACCGGATGCAATGTCTGAAATGCCCCACTCGAACTGTACAGTGAAACAAATCCTTTTGGGCTTGCTTAAAGAGGTCACTGCATATAGCTTCACTACAGACATTGGGAGTTCAGACGTGTCCTATGTCTCTTAATAAGTCTTGACAGCGCAGTGGGTGGATGCAAATTTTATATTACGTAGCATTAAAACGCTGGTATTGGATTGAGTACTCAGTATCGGATAGGTACTCAAATTTCAGTACGCTGATCGGTATCTGAAATGAAAGTGTTATCGGTGTATCCCTACTTTTTACTTATGATTCCAGAACTGTATGACAAGCAATGCATGTTTTACATATTCTTAAACATCCTCTGGGAAGAACTTCATCCATGCGTAGGTAAGGCCCCACTCGTCCAGCCCCAAGAGGGCAGCAAAGTCCGGAGAGGCAACCAGCACCCTCTTGTCCGCTATAGGGCCGGGCGTCCGTTCAGCTTGTCGTTCATGAGGGCCAGCGCCCCGCTGGTGAAGTCTCTGAGAATGTGCATCGTTTCCCTCTGCAGCTGCAGCGACTCGCGAACAAATTCCTGCTGCGTCTCGGCCAGCTGCTGCACCGACTCGGACAGCAGCTCCAGGGAGCGTGACACGGTCTCCAGCACTGCGTTGGTGGCGTGCTGCTCCTGGACGCTCAGCGAGGCGCTCTGCAGCATGGTCTCCCTGGTGCTGTGAGAGGGTTGGCCTGGCCGAGGTGGAATGGCGGAGGAGGGTGACTGCTGGGTGCCTGCGGAGGGGCGTTGCATGCCACCGCTGCTGCCCGCCTGTTTCTCCTCTGAGAGGATGGATGTCTGCACAGCGGAAGGCGGCAGTTCCTCCTGACGCTCGTCATCCGACTCCTCAAACTGGTTCTCAGTGTCTGGGAAAGGGCAAGATGTCAAAACAGAACACGGGCGTGTGATTGAGATGACCAATAAGATACGGCGAGGAACATAATTATTTGGACAGTTCACATCTATTGTTGGTACCTTTTTGTTTTTCCAATCACTAATATTATTCAGGGTTATGTGTAATAATGGTTCAATCTACATTCATTCCAATATAAATAGACTTTCAATTTAGTTTTATTGCAAATCAAATTGACTAGAATGAATATTAGACTATACTTTTGAGTACACTGTGAACTTGTCCAAATAGGTTTTGGTTCCATAAAATGCTGGAGTACATACGTTAGGTGATTAAGAACAAAGATACTCATCACAGCAACTACACTGCATTCCAAATTATTATGCAAATGATATTTAACACTGATTTTCCTAACTAGTCGATGCAAATGACAGTCAGTATAATTTAAGTCACCAACCGTTAGGTTATGAGTCGAATTTCATTGAACAAACCACCCAATGAAAACGGTACCTTTTTCAAAAATAAAAAACTCAAAATGCACTGTTCCAGATTATTAGCACAACAGAGTTTCAAAACATTTTATAGGTAGTAAAGAATTGAAAATGATCATTTGTTGAATTTGCTGCATTAGGTCATATTTACTGAAATTAAAAGCTATTTCAATCAAACATCTTAACAGGGCACGTTACATGTTAACATACAACTCCTTTGATATCAACTTCACAATTCTTGCAACTCCTTAAGTTTCTGCTTGAATTTCTTTGCAGGATGTCAGAATAGCCACCCAGCACTGCTGCTTTTATGCAAACTGCCTCCCGCCCTCATAGAACTTTTGCTTGAGGATGCTCCAAGGTTTATCAATAGGGTTGAGGTCAGGGGAGGATGGGGGCCACACCATGAGTTTCTCTTGTTTATGCCCATAGCAGCCAATGACATAAAAGTATTATGTGCAGCATGAGATGGTGCATTGTCATGCATGAAGATGATTTTCTACGCAAGGCACGGTTTTCCTTTTGGTAATATGGAAAAAGTGGTCAGTCAGAAACTATATACTTTGCAGAGGTCATTTTCAGACCTTCAGGGACCCGAAAGGGGCCTACCAGCTCTGTCCCCATGATTCCGGCCCAAAACATGACTCTGCCCCTCTTTGCTGATGCCGCAGCCTTATTGGGACATGGTGACCATCCACAAACCATCCATCTGGACCATCCAGGGTTGCACGGCACTCATCAGTAAACAAGACTGTTTGAAAATGAGTCTTCATGTATTTCTAGGCCCACTGCAACCATTTCTGCTTGTGAGCATTGTTTAGGGGTGGCCAAATAGTAGGTTTATGCACAACTGCAAGCCTCTGGATGATCCTATACCTTGAGGTTTGTGGGAATCCAGAGGCACCAGCAGCTTCAAATTCCCTTTTTGCTGCTTTGTAATGGCATTTTAGCAGCTGCTCTCTTAATCCAATGAATTTGTCTGGCAGTAACCTTCCTCATTATGCCTTTATCTGCACAAACCCCTCTGTGCTCTGAATCAGCCACAAATGTCTTCACAGTACGATGATCACGCTTAAGTTTTTGTGAAATATCTAATGTTTTCATACCTTGTCCAATGCATTGCACTATTTTATGCTTTTCCGCAGCAGAGGGATCCTTTCTCTTTCCTATATTGCTTGAAACTTCTGGCCTGCTTAATAATGTGGAACATCCTTCAGTAGTTTTCCTTTAATTAGGCTCACCTGGTAAACTAATTATCACAGGTGTCTGAGATTGATTTTAGTGATCCAAAGAGCCCGGAGACACAATACCATCCATGAGTTAGATTGAAAAACAAAATATTTAAATGTTTGAGACTTAATTCCAATTTGCATAGTCATTTGGAACACGATGTATTGTTAAATGTTGGGTGTTAACACTAAGATGGAAATGTTGACTGGTTTACTCAGAGACTGAACAACAGTGCCTTCGCCTTGGTGTTTAGGGAATTAAAAACACAGAGCTTTCAAACACTACTCAGATGCTGATTTTACGGTTCATGATCCTGGATATTAAAGTAGTCTGTGACATTGTTTAGAGAACAATAATCAGACCCAATTTTTTTACGGTGAAAGCCCTCCATGGCAATATCTTTCCTATAGTAACTATCCATCTAGAGTCCTCCATCTTTCAATTGACATCTGAATGCCTGTTGTTATTTTGAAAAAATTAAGACATGAACTTAAAATAGATTACATGCATTATTAATGTAATTAACCAGCAGTTTTTAGATGCATCCAATCAACATTGAACATTTTACAGGGAATACTGTTGATAGTTCTATAAAATTGAGTTTAAAGACAGTAAAAATGTCATTCTGACAATCTTTTGAAATTGGTTTGCAAATACTAAATAATCTTTAAAAATGTTAACAGTGTATTTTTTTATTTTACATTTTATTTTGAAAAGATACAAAGTGTGTGATCAGTATAATACTTTTGTCTATCTACCTACGTTGAAGTATGTGCTGAAGGGATAATGATATACACAGGTGCGGTTCTAGCGCAGGGGCAAATACGTTTGCCTGGCAACACAACTCTGATTTGCGCTCGTTTTAATTCATTTCAATATTCATTGTAAAGTCATTACAAAGCTAGTGAATTGTAACCAAATGCATTTGTATTGTGTGTAAAGAAACAAGAGTATATGATTGCAATTTTTTTTTTACATGTTTACAATTACGTTTCATTGAAAACAGTAGCAAATACATTGTACACAGAATTTGATTGAATCTATTGTCTCATGTGAACACGATTACATTTGAAAAACATTTACTAAAGTCTGTTTTATCCAACAATAGACTAATTTTAATCTATGCAATGAATTACAAGCGCTATTAGTCTGAAAGGACAAATCAGTGTTCGTGTTGCCGATATCACATAGTTTTGCCCGGCAAACGTGTTTGCCCCCCTGCTAGAAATGCGCCTGGATATACATAAGCATTTTTTTTTGTTGGAAAACCCAAATACACACTTTACCTTCGCCAGTGGGTATTTCATACTGCATTTCATAAGAAGGGTGGGATATGTCTCCTGCAAAAAAATATATTTTTAACATGTATCTTTGTTAACCGAGATTTTTAAAGGTGTGTTGTGTGTAAATTGACAATCCCACAATACAACAATTATAAAAATACGAACTTACTGGATGAGCCACTGTAATTTGGAATAGAATGGTCGTCTTTGGGTTGCACCAGTGGGGCAGGGCCTGAGCCCTGCATTGACATCCCTATGGGGAAAGACAGGGGCATGCCTGAGGGGAGTGTGGACGGGGGAGGCATCGAGGCTTCTATTCCGTCATTGGAGTAACTTTGAATCCCCGCCATGTCTTCCTCCTCCTCTTCCTCCTCTGGCCCCTCCTCATCATCACCCTCCCTGTACGCACCAAAACGGACACCTGCCGGCCGGTTGCGCTTCCCGTCCAGCTCCAGAATCTGATGCACGATGCTCTCGGTAGGACTGAGGTCGCGGGAAAGACGCGAGCTGATCCCCTTGAAGTTGGCCCCCGACCGCATGGCAGCAACCTTGCGCTTAGTGTCGCACTTGAGGTCTGACCACTTCTTGATGATCTCGATGACCTCCCGCTGGCTTTCGCCGATTTCGTTCACATGGGCTGTGATCTCCGCCCATGCTCTCTTCTTCACATCGGTTGGCACGCCACGGTTAAACTTGCCTGTGAAAGTCAGATAAGTGACAATAGAGTGAGATGTTGGCGCACTGGGCATGAGCCTGTTTTAAATAGCCTGTTATTTTTCTTTTAAGTATTCAGAAAGCATACAAATATATTTGAAGCACTGCAGTATACATACCAACAACAATGTGGCGATTCTTCTTCACTTCATCAAGGAGAATATGGACCTCACTGAAAGTGAAGCGAGCTTTTCTCTTTTTGAACCGTGTGACGCTGTCCTCATTAAAGAAGTGTGATGCAGACATCTTCCACAATGCTCCTCTCTCTGCTAATCTGCGTCCTTCTCTCTGGTCTCCTCCGCCTTCACTCCTAGTAGGACCACTACGTACTCTTCTGGAGATTTTTTTAATGAGTTAACTACCTGGATATTGGCTATTTGATTGGAACATAAGGACAGAAATAGAATAAGTCTAAGAATTAAATGATTTGTCTGTTCTATCCATATGTTGTGCATTTAATCCTGAGGTAGATGAAATCCAGGATTAATACCTACAAAATACTGGCTTCTGGATACCAACAATATAATTATAATACATCACTGGAAACCAATCAAACACTAAATGTAACATTATGACAAATTGAATACAATATTTTTTTTCTAAAACATCAATGACAATAATTGATTTAATAGATGTTAATCAGCAGGTGGGGTCTTTTAACGTTAGTGGACCTGAATCTGAAGTGCCTCTACGAATAGACGTCTGTATTTAGTCAATTGAATTAAGATCCCCCAATCACATCAGTCATCTAAAAGCAAACCTTGCTGCTGTCTGAGTCTCGCGCAATCTCTTTGTTGGCCAGTCTCAGTCCGTCCTGCCAAGTTATCAGACCCAACCTGAGTATCATCGAGCAGTCAATACTCTTGATAGAGTTTGGCTTTCTGGCTACAATGATAGAAAGCTACGTTAGCTGTCGTTACCTTTACAAAAAATACGACTTGCTAGCTAACGTTAGATACAACAGAAATACTGGGGTAGTACTACTATTAGTGTTCTGTGTAACGCGTTAGCCAGGCTAGCTAAGGCAGCTAGGACGTTGACTAGATGTCATAGTGGTCAAAACCGGTTCGTGTGTGTAATAGATACCTGCACTTTTTGAAGCACAACCAATGCCCATTAAAATCGAATATCAGTCTAACGCTAACTAATTACATAGGGCGTTTTCGTAAACAACGCTAGGTAGCTAGCTAAGCCGTCTACGAGATTGTAACGTTTGCACACGAATCGTTGTCATTGTCGCCTGGTTTTCTTTCATTTAACTTTTCAATGCTGGCAAATTTCACCAAAATAGATTCGAAACCTGTCAAATTACAATGCATGATAATTTTACCTTCTGAGTGGAAGACCGGTTTTGTAATTTGTGAGATAAGTCCGTAAACTTCGTAGCTAGCTAGCTAACCACAGTAGGATGTCTCCCGCTAGTTTGTACGCAAACTCAGTAGATCGCGTTGTTTTCCTATTCTAAGAAAGAGGAACTACCCGGATTGACCACAATACGAGAACTAGAGCGCTGTGGAAATCCACACGTTCAAAGGTTTACAATACGGAATCGCACAAAACTTACCCAAGCAACTAAAGTACAACTCAAATCCCACGCCGATAGTTAAGTGCAACGCATTGTGTGGCACAGGACAGATCAGTTTGACGCTAATTTGACTTTTCATTTTCTTTAAGTTATGTTTAATTGAATACATACAGGTGTCATTCCAGCCATCAGGTTAATGCATCAATCATACATTGATTGTAGAGGCTGCTTGAAGTATAAAAAAACATGCATTTAAGGTTAAAATGTGTTTTTATTACATACAAAATATGACACAGGACATTTCAAAGACCTTTATAGATCAGTGGCTTGAGGCAAATGTAACCAAATCATTTTCAGTCCTTAATGGCATCATGCATCAATGGCATAAACTGAAATGTTTTTCTTGTTTTTAGACAAACACTGTGTTGGTGATGTGTTGCTCCACATGGCACATTTATAGGTTTCCAGAACTTGCTTAACACTTAAATTATTACGATTGGAAATGCATTGGACAGGTGGCAATTGCTAACAGATTGTAGATGTTTTCATTTAAAAAGGTATACAAGAAAATAATCTTGTGATCGCAAGAAAAAACAATAGACTTGCGTGGGCCGAGTTTTTGCGTTAGCCTACAAAACCAATGTGTGCAGATTTTTGCTGCTACATTAGTCTACAACACCTTGTTTTTTGGATGTTGTATTCACATTGCGTAGTATGTAAAAGCTGAAAACCTGCAAACACTGGGTGACTGGTTGATTGACATGGGGGGCAGTCCCTGAAGTGGTCTATAGCACAGCACAAAGCAGAGACGTGGGTTGGCAAATTTTTTTAATCATTTCCTGGGTTCAGGAGTACATGGTCAATTGGAGCCACTGCAGAGACAGAAGAAAACAAATGTTTGACATCAGCCTTGTACAATGATGGGTTTTGACCTCCTATTGCAATGTATGATAATTCACTGGCACTACATTGTCTTTAAAGCAGCTCTTGGGGTCGTTACATTCAAATAATGATGTAATTGGCACAGCTTACCTCTTTAACATTCACTTTGATTGTCCCATTGTTGTCCTTATCTAAGGTTTTGAAGGCACCTAAAATAAGAAGAAATAACCTTGAGAGAAGTGTACAAACAACATTTGCCAACAAGGACAATTATATATAATGACAAATAGCAGTTAAATGCTTTTTAATTTTACATCTGAAAACCAGCCAAAATACCCTTTGCCATGACGTGGTTAAGCTAATGGAATCAGACTTACGGCACATAGCATCCAGTCTCACAAGACATCCAATGTAGTTATCAAAGTCCATGTTCCCATTGTCATCACTGTATCTACGGATAATCATCTGGAACAGTTGGTCATTGAGCGGGAAGCCTGTGTACAACACAGATCGACATTTTAAAAAGGAGCAAAATCAAATCAAATTGCATTATAATATTAGACAATGCCCATATTATGTTTGCATTAAAATTGAAATCAGCTATTCATAATTTTCTTTCAAGACGCTTTCATGTCTGTTAGGTGATCAGTGTGAACCTGCTCTCTTCTGTGAACCGAATAGGGTGCTAGTGGTGGAGCTGCCAATTCTGGTGTTCTCTGGTGAATGCCAATCAAGCTGCACAGTGCTGTGAGCACAGATCCCACTGGAGGACGTCAGGCCCTCATGCCACCCTCATGGAGTCTGTTTATGACAGTTTGGTCAGACACATGCACACTATTAGCTTGCTGGAGGTCATTTTATAGGGCTCTGGCAGTGCTCCTGTTGTTCCTCCTCACACAAAGGAGCAGATACAAGTCATGCTGCTATGTTGATGCCTTCTACAGCCCTGTCCAGTTCTCCTTGTGTAATGGCATGTCTCACTGGTACTGGGAGACAAAGCAAACCTTGCGATGGCTGGGGATGTGCCATCCTGGAGGAGCTGGAATACCTGTGCAACCTGAATGGGCTGCAGGTAGCACCTCATGCTTCCAGTAGTGCCAAGGACACTAGAAAAATGCTAAACTGAATAAAATCAGTCAGGAAGGGGGTGGTCCGCGTGGCGTAGCGAGCCAAGTCACGATGGTCATGGGTTTGAGCCTGACCATGGGTTCGAGCCTGACTATGGGTTCTCGGACTTTCCCCGGGCCTCCTGCACGAGACAGTGCAAAATTGGCATAGCGCTGCTCAAGATTTGGGAAATTCAATTGCGGAAGTATAGTTGAACGTAATCATGCCGTGTATGATCCGACTAAAGGCTTCAGTGTTGAGTGAACAGTGCGAAATAAATCAGGCGACGTGTGGTTAGATGAAACATGTGCGTACCCCTCGTCATCCCACAGATCTGTTGCGGAGCTGCCAACAAAGCAGGATTAGAGGGAATAGGCCCATAGACAATTGTCAGAGGAAAATACTAACATTAAGTAAATAAGTAACTCTCCTTAAGAAAAATATGCAAGGGTAAAACATCAGATTTTACCTGCAGCCCGGAAAGCAGCGGGTAGCTCATCTGCACCAATAACTCCAGAGCGATCAGTGTCATGAGTCTTATACACAGCCTGAAAAACACAAATGCAACGTTTACATATTGGTGAAAATGTATAAATCCATAATAATGTATGCATACTTTTCATCATCTGTTTTTTGGCACTTTAATGTTATGAGTTTATTAAACATCAATGAATGCTCTTATTTTTGAGGTATAAGGCTATGTTCGATTAGAGTGCCTATAGAAAATCATCATACCCTTTCGAAAGTATTTTTTGTCATACAGCTGAAAATCAAAACCGATTAAAAATGAACTTTTTTGTTCCAGGTTTATTTGCACATTCTGACTTACAACATTCAAGTAACATTAAAAGGTAACAGTTCAAAAACGTTGATACCGCTGGCAGGTGCAAATTTGGTAAAAATAACAATTGCCTTGTTTATAATATTTTTGTACTAAATATTTGCCATGGGATTTTATTCCTAGTCTGACCAAATGTCCAGAGTTCATTTACTTGGTCTCTCATTATTCAAATGTTTAGGGGTTTGTTTTTCCATTATTCTGCAGGTACAGTTATCACCTTTCATACATTTTGACAACCATTGCCACACAAACTAGTTTATTTTGAAATATTGTGACAAAATGTTATTTTACTAATAGTCAAACAGTTAAATCTTTAAATAAATATTAAACAGTAAAGTTAATTTGTTAGTCAGATTTTTTTAACATTGAAACCCTAGAAAATGCATTGCGTTTGTATTAAATTCCACTTGGCACCCATTCAGAATTCCTTCAGGACTCGACAGTGCCTTTCAATTTTTTTAAAAGCCACATTTTTTTACCAAGCTGCTGAAAATAAAATTCTAACCTGCCATTTCTTGATATTGTTCCAGAGGTGTTTGAACTCATAGAATCCAAGCTTCCCAGTGCTGTCACTCTGCAACAGTGTTAAGGTAGACAAACTCACAATCATGTTAATTACAATAATTTCCATATGACTGGCATGGGCTAATGAGAGTGAGTCGATCACATTTACACAGAAAAGTGTGTAAAACTACTTTGCACACATAAAAGCACACAGAAAAGTACAGTGGGAGTTCTCCACCATGTTTCTGTCAAGTCCTTTCAAAATGAATAGAGGTACAATTTTTAGTAACATCATAAAATTAAATATTGGGGTCCACATGGTGTATTGGGCTAAGTCACTGCCTTGCAGGACAAACTACACCACGAAAGTCAGTGGTTAGAGCCTGACTATGGGTTGTGACTTCCCCGGACCTCCAGCACAAGGCAGCGCAAATTGGCATAATGCTGCCTGGGATTTGGGATAGATAAATCAGATTTTATACCTTGCCACATCGCTCGACCCCATGTGCACATTGTGTGCCTGTAAATTAAATCACAGAATTATAGTTGGTGAACGTAATCATCCCATTCATGATCTGACTAAAGGCTTCCGCGTTGGATAAGCAGTGCGAAAAGAATCGTCCAGCTCTGCGACATGTGGTTGGATGGACCTTCAACATCCCGCATATGTCGGGGGTTGCGAAGCCACATGTAATTTTCCAATTAACTTGTGTTGTAAAAACAATTGTGTGATGTCACAAAGGCATGTGTACTATATTACATCTGTATGTACTCAACAAAGCTTTTCAGCCACAACTGTCACAATAAATAGCAAAGGCATCAACTCTAGTCTTTGTTGCACAGACAAAGGCTTGCAGTTACATTGCTGGTAGCCTAGCCTTTCTGAAACATTTTGTTTTGACCCATTTTTCTCCCCTCCCAATTGGTATTGTCCAATTACCCCTGACCCTGCCTTGTTGTCAGCTCTGCCACTTCTTGAACAGGTGCATTTCATCAAGCCGTCGGATTCTTATCACACTTCTCGTCCAACACGAAAGCGATTAGTCAGCACATACAAGAGATGATTACACATTCACCAACTAAACTTCCACAATGGAAGACACAGGAGTGTCTGCAGAGCGATGTGGCAAGGTACGTAATCCGAGTTATTTATCCCTTAATCCAGGCAGCGCTGCCTCGTGCAGGACCTCTGGGCAAAGATGGAGAAACTAGTGACCACCTGTCGTACAAAGCAGCGACGTAGCCCACAGAGCCCTCTGAAACGATATTGTAACTGGGACCACAGCATGGCCATCTTCATCTTGGGAAAAAGATGACAAACCACCCATACATTTTTTTTAAAAACAGTATTGAAAGTGATTAAATAGCTTATTAGACTTATTGTGGGTATAACAAACAAGAATGTGGTGAAACTAAAACTTTACATCATCAGAAATATACGTTACTGACATAAGAAGTCTGATGAAAACCCGGCTATTAAAGGCAAACCAATTCTTCTGAAATATTTAGAGATCACTTTTGATGTAGGGATGATCCATGTATTTTGAAAACTAGTTATAAGCTTCTACCTTGTTCATAGAGCAGGGCTCTACAGTGCAAAAATTTTGTCTGGGCGGCCGCCTTAATAACAAAGTGTTGCTGGAAACCCTGCAATGACTGAAATTGTCTTAGACTCAATTTCTAAGACACTAAGTACTGAAAATGGTGACTCTGTATCAACATAAGACGTTCTTACCAAAGAGATTGTTGCAATACCCTATAGACCAGGATCTCCATCCCTGATCCTGGAGAGCTACTATCCAGATTATTTTCACTCTAAACCTGATTCTAATAATTAGCTGGTTGATAAGCTGAGGCTACATTATGTGTGGTTGGAGTGAAAGCCTATAGGATGCTAGCTCTCCAGGACCAGGGTTGGAGACCCCTGCAATTAACCCAGAACCCCCCCCACATGAACAGGTCTGGAAGGATACATCCATGACGGACACCATGCTCCTGCAGGACTCAATGCTAAACCCATCCGTCTTCAGGTCACAATCTGAGATTCAAAACCACAGGTCACTCACATTACACAAAGTGAAAAACCTCAAACATATTTTCCTGAGACGGTCAATAAAACAGGCATAATGGTTTAAAGGGAATCAGGCAAATATTTAAAAAATATCTCCAATAATAAATCCCTCAGGGAGAGTTTGGTAGAACAACACTTCAGATTAAGACAAAATGGATATTCCTAAATGTATTCCTAAATTGATTAAATAGTTACATTTCACAAGACGTATGAAAAGCAGCTGTGTTTGAATGGTGTGAGCTTATTGTTACTTTAGCACTACTGTGAGTAAACCGACTGGCTTATCCTTGCTAAGCCCTCTGCTTGGGAAACTCATTGTCCTCAGTACTCTAAAAAGGAAAGGTTCATGAAGCATGCTTTTGAGCAGGCATATTCACCTCTGGCCCTTGAAGCAATTTCCACTCCATTTTTCAGATTGCAAACTGCAAATCTGGTACTTATTTAGACCTGGTACCCCAGGTGGGTGCAATTAATAAGTGTAGAACAGAAAACGTGCAGGTTCCGGCCCCTTTGTAGGGGGTTAGAGTTGAATACCCCTGCTTTCAGAGCTCCTCAATTCATACTTTGCACGTGACGTCACAAAGACTGGCTGGCGGGCAAGAACATCATTCTCCTAGCATCGAAACCTATTAAGCTAGGGGATGTCGCCAGTTTTACCATATAAAATTTGGTGTTTTAAGGTGAAAACGACATGCCAGATAGAAATAATAATACATACATCAATTAATTCATGCATGGATTCATGATAACTCATGTACCGTTACGGTAAAGTGTAACCAGTGTGCTTATTCTAACCAACAACCGGGACAATTTCATAGTGGTTGGTGTAAACCGGGACATTTTAGCGTAGGCAGGGTGTACGTATTCAGATGAAGACTTCATCACAGATTAGCAAACGTTAG